>QLOH01001131.1:0-122963 GCA_026901365.1 Sesbania bispinosa | reverse complement strand
CTATTTCAATTGTGTTACACTTGCTTCTAATTCAATCATAATTCTTCTTTATATGTGAAAAACAATTTGAATTGAATTTATTATGGATATTTTAAATTTCTGTTGTTATTACTTTAACTTTATGTTACTAAACTCTCTTACTTCTCATATTATGAATCTTAGTCTTATGTCATGATTTCGTTCCCTTTGTTATCAACTTCTTAGTTCTTTTCTGTCATAAGTATTAATCTTGCTGCCATACATCTTTTCGGTTTAGGTTTAAACTCTGTGAACTCTAATTATGACACTTCCAATTTTCCTATTATGAATCCATAAATTTCAGGTTA
This sequence comes from Sesbania bispinosa, assembly GCA_026901365.1. Lineage (NCBI taxonomy): Eukaryota > Viridiplantae > Streptophyta > Magnoliopsida > Fabales > Fabaceae > Sesbania > Sesbania bispinosa. Next base: position 122,637 of record QLOH01001131.1, on the reverse strand, counting down.
TAAACTTCTGTCATAACCTTCTTAAACCTCGTGTTATAGCTTCTTTAAATATGGTGTTGCCAACTCCTTTAGCTTTATTTCAAAACCCTTTATTTCTTCTAGTATAAGCTTATTAGTATTAAGGTTATGTTACAGATTTTTAAAACTTACTGTCATAAATTCTGCACACCAAGTTATAAACTGTTTTAGCCTGCGGTTATAAACTGTTTGTTCTACAGTTACAAACCTACCCTGTTGCTTTCATGAATTTCTCACCTCATCATATCCACTCGATTTTTAGGATGTTCAAGGCTTATGCGATACCTCTCTCCCTCACTTACACTCTTCCTCATGTTTCTAACTCTTAAAGTCTTTTATGATCTCTTATTGCCTATTTATCCCATTTCTCAAGTTTGAAAGTCATAGTTTTGAGTCTTCAAAGTATACTTTTATATTTCAGCATAATTTTCACTACTATCAACTTTAAACTCATCAACAACCAATTTAAAATGTCCCCATTCTTATTCAATCATGTGCAGCAACTCAACAACGTACATTTCTATAACAAAATGATCAATTCATCAAACATTCATCATATATCTTATCTCATCGAAAATTCATATTCATATTAAACATCAATAAAACTCAATACAAGTACAAAATAGATTTTGTTCAACCAATTCTAAAGAAATGAGACCATTATGGTCTCTTCTCAAGTCAATGGGTACACTAGGTTTTCACCCACATCAAGATAGAGGCAAGGGTTTTCCTCAAAACCCTAACTCTCCATTGCTTTCCACTAAGAGTTTTCAAGCTTTCCCTCCCCCCTCACCTAGTGGTGGTTTCGGATAAAGCAAGCCCTTGAGGTGACCAAGAAACTATCCCAAAATGTCTTCCTTCAAGTGGTTAGAATCAAAGCCCCCAACACTTCAAAACAAAATCATGAAAAGTACACAACTTGGTTAGGTTTTACACCATCAAGGAAGGAAAACGAAAATGAAGAATCCATGGGGTGAGGAGTGTGAACTCACGGCTGTACCAAGGAGAGGAAGATTCAGATGTGAATTTTGGTCTTGCAAAATGGTTGGAGTTTGAATGTGTTCATGTGCTTAAGAGAGTAGTAAGCTTCCCTTGAGTAAGTCTAAGTGTTGGTGTGGAGAGAGTTTCTCATGTGTGAGGAAAAGGGATGAAATGAATGAGTGAAGGGTTATCTTATGGGAGAGGTGGACGGATGATTGAGGCAAGGAGTGGTGGATGAGTGTGTGATGTGGCTTTATGGAGATCAAGGAATTATTAGGTATAAAACTAGGTTTAAAATTAAACACATCACACTAATGAATGGTTAGAGATTTTCCACCAAATCAAGTCTTCATTAAATGGTAAAATGTGACAAAAATTTGGGCTCTCTTATTAACTAATTAGGGCCGAATTTTAGTAGGTGGAAGTGAGGGACCATTTTGTACTTTCACAAAGTTTAAGGGTATTTTTGCAAAATTACCAAAAATTCATAAAATTCCAGAAAAATTCCAAAAAAATTGTTTTTATGTTCTAAATCCATTTTTATGTTTAAAACATATTTTTATTAAATTTTAGATTTTTATTTCAATTAATAGAAATTAATTGTATCAAGTGCCCACAACTTGTGGCAATTTTGGTAATTGCATCAAAATGACTTCAGAAAAATTTGGAAAAATTCTCAAAATTCTTACAAATTATTCTAAGACTAGTTTCATAATTATTTTCATCAAATTTTAAACCAAATATTTATTCATTATTTTAACGGTGTTACCGTTCTCACGGTTTCCCGTTACGGGGAAAATGGATGTTACATTACTCCCCTCCCTTTAGAAATTTCGTCCTCGAAATTTTCTTTGTCTTATTGGGTCGGGTGAGGGTAGGAATTTCCTATGCCATCCCTCTTTTCCTCAGTAGGGATTTCCATCATTTGTCTCTTACTCCCTAGTCCTTGATATTTACATGAAGTGTCTCACTTCAAAATTTTCTTGAACTTCTATGCGTTGGAGAATGGTAAGCCAATCTAAACTTATACTTGGTTCTATCATGCTAAACAACTTTCTAAAACTTTCAGATGTGAGCTAAGAGTCTCATTCCATCATTATGGGGGAAAGCTTGCAACCTAATAACCTTTGCAATGTATATTTAGATTCAACACTTCTACCCTTCCTATTTGTATCATGGTCATCATAATTTTGGAGATTGAACCTAGCTCTAACTTCTCATATATACTATTACATCACATAAACCTTAGCCACTTCTCAAAATCCTTTATGCATACTATACTACCTAGATTCACCTTTAAAAATATTGATCATAACATAGTTTAATATAGAGACCTTTAAAAGATTTACCTTCAAAATCACTTTTATTGGATTAAACCCTATCTTAAAGCTATCCTTGACGTTGGTCAGAAAGGATCACTACTTTACTCAGTATTGGATCACACTTATCTTACAAGAAATCAAAATTACATATAAGGTCTCAAGTCGTATATGTCCACATTGTACTCAAACACACTAGCTTACTTACTAACATTATTCAGTCTATAATATTTACAACCTAGGATATGTCCATCCAAATCCTCAAAATCAATATTTGATATAAGGCACCATAATCTACTTCTATTCAAGTACCCTCGAAATCGTTTAATGTACATATTTAGAACAAGTACTAACTTCACTCCTATCAACATCCCCTAAGAATTTATTTAGAGGCTTAAACCTTATAGCTATGTTAAGTTCCTATTACATCTCAAGCTTTTTCGCAATACAGCAATTAAAACCATTAAGGAAACAAATTAATAAAACCATGAAGTCTCTTCCAATATAAATTCATTTACATCTTCTACATAATTAACCCCTAGTTCCATTCTAAGGATGTACCCATACTTACACATGGGATTCCAAAATTAATCCTCAACTAGTTAACAACCAATAAGATAATTCCATAGGGATACAATCAACTCTCATGTTCCATTTGAATCAATATCCATAGAACTCAACATGGTTAATTTGAAACTTAGGCATCCCGGATTAAATTGGTATAACCTCCAAAATAAAATTTCCTATACCAATCATCAACCAATTAACATATACAAGAAATTCTAAGAGTCATCGAGAGTTTTCAATACTTCACTCACTAATTCATAGGATTCTCATAAAAAACCACATGTATCTCACCATAGCTTGATTTCAATTCCTAATAGTCCCATGTATCCACATTTATTCCTTGTACTTGTCATTGTTATCCCAAACAATACTCTCGAAAAATTTTCAACTTAGTTACACATCTAAAATAAAATCCTTATCTTATTTCTATGTCCTTTGAAATGTAACTTTGATTGAAGTTCAAGTCATCCGTAAAACTAAGATATAATCCTCAAACTTTCCTAAATTCTCCTTTAAGAAATACTAAGGATCAATCACCTAACATCAACTCATCATAAACCCCCTTTAAAGAACACTAGAAATTCAATTTCCTATTACAAAGTCTCAACTCTAATGAGATACCTACATAAAAGAAACCATCATGATATTACTGCACACAAACTATCCTCAATTTATAATATGTATTGATCGTTGATAGGTTTAACCTAGTGTCACTTATACTTTTTTCCATATTATACTTTCTTCATGATAATTTCATCTTATGAAACAAACTAAAACATTCAAAATAGATTTATCCCTTTGTAAAATTTCTCATGAACCAAATCTTGAAATCACATCACAACATATCCATAACTTAATATCTATTGCTCCATTGATTCCTAACAAAACCCATAGTGTTTCTAAAATAATGGCATGATTTATATAAATACTTAAAACCAACTTGTTTAATTTAGATAAAATAGTTATCTTAACAAAGGTGACTAAAGACATGGGTATAAACCTTAATTTGGAAACTCCTCATTTGCCTTAAGTCATGTACTATCACTCCTATACTTATTTAGAAATCATCATAGGCTATCTTCAATTCATTCTTAACCCAACTCAAGATACATAACATTCTTCTTTCAATCTCACCATAAGCCTAGTGAGGATTCTAATTCTATTCCCGAAGTATTGTCCATTTAAAAACATTTACTAATAATAATCCCATAAGTGAGAACTAATCTCTCACAATCACCAAATTATTTGAAACATATTAATTCTCAACCTTAGGCTCACCTTGAAAATAGACCCAAGAATCACCTACTCTCCAACACATGAAATCAAGGATTGTGTGAGTATTTACTCTATGTTCAACACAAAATGAAAAATAGAAGACAAAGAATAATACTTCATATTGCAATTCAATACTTAAACCAAATCAATCATTCTAATGAATCAAAAAGGAATTGACATTTGAAGCCAAGATGAATATAGTACATGACATAGGAACTTAAATTTCCATATCAGACCCCAAAATAATCATTTCAAAGAACCAAGGGAAACCTATTGATCAACACCAAGCCATATTCTCAAGAACAAAAGGAAAGTACCTCTAAATCAAATCATCCATTTGCCAATTCATCTAGTCCATCAAAGGAAGATTTCTTATCAAGTCCATATAAGAGAAATTCTATCTCATAAGATAATCCAATACAATGCACCATCCTTAATCAAACATAATCTCAATCACAATCATCAATCAAATCAACTTTTCATATTTATACTAAGATTTAAATTCTCTTATTGTCAACTTAACCCCATTCTTTTTTTTATAAAACATTTCATCTTTATTTGCAAAAAGGGACAAATAAAAAGCTTTGACATGTATTAAAACTATACTTACGGGGTTTAAGGCATCATCCTTTTTGACGCCCACTTTGAGTTGTCACTCATTCTAACCTGGAGCAAACTATTGGGGTGGCCAGTCCCAATAATCTACAAGCAAGGTAGTCAAAAGTAGACAACTAAACAAAGTGACCCCAAAACCACAAGACAACCTTAAGCCAGATCAAGTTGACTAGACACTTTTAACTTTACTTACAAATACACAGTCCGGTTGGACCGAACTGCTCTATTACCATCTAATGTAACACCCACCCTAGGGGTAGATGTTACTTGATTTTACGTAAATCTCTAACTACACTTTTAAGGAAAAAGTGAAGGGTTTTTTTTAAAATGACCTAATACAAATAAGACCAAAGTTATACCAATCATTTTTTAAAAAAAAGGAAGTGAAGTAATTGAAATACTTGTGATAATATTTATTCAATTAAAACATTTTCATTCTGCATGTTGATCATTTTGGTAAATAAGATATTTGAGGTACTTGAAAAATTCAGTTCAACAAATACTCCTACATTCCAAATTTGTTCATAAGAAAATTTTCTAATTATACAATACAAATTAGAATACCTTTCAATACATAAATAAAAAAAGCATAAAGACTCTTGCCGTAACTATGATCCGACTTAACTCGATACAAACTTCTACCTCGGCCCAAGCCGCGGTCCACTTGAATGAGATAAGATCTCTTCTAGCATTCCATCTAGCATGGCAACAATCAACAAGAAACAAACAACAAAACACAAAAACAAAGGGGTAAGAGAAAGTCATGAAAATCATACTGGTAGAAAGTAAAGAATGAGTTAAGGCATACACTTATTCTTATGATAACCAAGACATATATAATCAATCATAAAAATAAGTCACAAGAATTTCATTCCATATCTCAATCATCACAACAGTCAATGCATGCAATGCAAAGACTCTTAGACACAATGTTACCAATGCCATGGGCATGCAGACTCAATGATGAATCTCAGGTGCACCTCCAACAATCCAACATATTCATATTAGTATCTTCAATAATACTAGTGTCAACACCTTTAAGACGTTGATACTAATATCTTCAACAATACTAATATCAATATCTTGATCCAAACAATGATTGGGCGAAGCGATCGGGAGTTAGAGTTCTGCCATCGCCAACTCAGGGCGTAACCAGGTACACAACATCCATTACTTGCAAGATTTAGAGGCCAGAACAATCTCCACCGATTCTGATTATGGCCAGGGGATCGTCAGGGTGGACCAGTGTCGCCCGGTACTCGCTCCGGCTCCAGGGCGCTCACTGGACCATGGCAGCATATTTCCCCACCAAGTCCACCCGCTAGGCAACACTACCGGCCTCCCCTCCGGCCATATCGCGGTTGTAACTGACCGTAGCTTCCCCATGAACAATGCCATGATTCATGATCACACAACAACAGGGCCATGCCCAACATCACACTGTAGGATTCTCACGGTACATCAAAGGCACTAAGGCAACAATAACCAAGCAAAGGCACTAAGGCCACAATAACCAAGGCACCAAGGCCAACAATCTCAAACCATTTCTCTTGAGAATCCGGCAGAACTTCCCATATACTTTGGGGCTTTCCACGATGCATAACATTCACCAATATGTATCACAAACACTTAGAATTCAATATCTTCAATATCATTCCAATAGTGCATATCAATAGGAAACACGCTTCACAAGTACTTAGAGCATAGAGTCTTTAATAAATTGTTCTAAGTGTTGACAACAATCAGAATCATGCAATCACAAATACTCAATTAAATGTTTCTAAGTTCATGGGCTAGCTACTAGCATTCTGTTCCAGGGTATAAACCTTTTTATCTAACGTTATAAACATTTATGTGCTCTGTTACAAACTCCTCCACAATGAGTTATAACCCCTTTATGGTCCAGGTTACAACTTTTTCCTTAGTTGTTAAAGAGGTTTCTGTTTTGGTGACAATTTCCTCTTTCAATGTGTTACAACTTGCTTCTAACTCAAATCATAATTCTTCTTTATATGTGATAAACAATTTGGATTGAATTTATTATAGATATTTTAAATTTCTGTTGTTATTACTTTAACTTTATGTTAAAACTCTCTTACTTCTCATATTATGAATCTTAGTCTTATGTCATGATTTCGTTCCCTTTGTTATCAACTTCTTAGTTCTTTTCTGTCATAAGTATTAATCTTGTTGTCATTCATCTTTCCGGTTTAGGTTTAAAACTCCGTGAACTCTAATTATGACACTTCCAATTTCCTATTATGAATCCATAAATTTCAGGTTATAAACTTTCTGTCATAACCTTCTTAAACCTCGTGTTATAGCTTCTTTAAATATGGTGTTGCAACTCCTTTAGCTTTATTTCAAAACCCTTTATTTCTTCTAGTATAAGCTTATTAGTATTAAGGTTATGTTACAGATTTTTAAAACTTACCGTCATAAATTCTGCACACCAAGTTATAAACTATTTTAGCCTGCGGTTATAAATTGTTTGTTCTATAGTTACAAACCTACCCTGTTGCTGTCATGAATTTCTCACCTCATCATATCCACTCGATTTTTAGGATGTTCAAGGCTTATGAGATACCTCTCTCCCTCACTTACACTCTTCCTCATATTTCTAACTCTTAAAGTCTTTTATGATCTCTTATTGCCTATTTATCCCATTTCTCAAGTTTGAAAGTCATAGTTTTGAGTCTTCAAAGTCTACTTTTTATATTTCAGCATAATTTTCACTACTATCAACTTTAAACTCATCAACAATCAATTTTAAAATGTCCCCATTCTTATTCAATCATGTGCAGCAACTCAACAACGTACATTTCCATAACAAAATGATCAATTCATCAAACATTCATCGTATATCTTATCTCATCGACATTCATATTCATATTAAACATCAATAAAACTCAATACAAGTACAAAACAGATTTTGTTCAACCAATTCTAAAGAGAATGAGACCATTATGGTCTCTTCTCAAGTCAATGGGTACACTAGGTTTTCACCCACATCAAGATAGAGGCAAGGGTTTTTCTCAAAACCCTAACTCTCCATTACTTTCCACTAAGAGTTTTCAAGCTTTCCCTCCCCCCTTACCTAGTGGTGGTTTCGGATAAACCAAGCCCTTGAGGTGACCAAGAAACTATCCCAAAATGTCTTCCTTCAAGTGGTTAGAATCAAAGCCCCCAACACTTCAAAACAAAATCATGAAAAGTACACAACTTGGTTAGGTTTTACACAATCAAGGAAGGAAAACGAAAATGAAGAATCCATGGGGTGAGGAGTGCGAACTCACGGCTGTACCAAGGAGAGGAAGATTCATATGTGAATTTTGGTCTTGCAAAATGGTTGGAGTTTGAATGGGTTCATGTGCTTAAGAGAGTAGTAAGCTTCCCTTGAGTAAGTCTAAGTGTTGGTGTGGAGAGAGTTTCTCATGTGTGAGGAAAAGGGATGAAATGAATGAGTGAAGGGTTATCTTATGGGAGAGGTGGACGGATAATTGAGGCAAGGAGTGGTGGATGAGTGTGTGATGTGGCTTTATGGAGATCAAGGGATTATTAGGTAGAAAACTAGGTTTAAAATTAAACACATCACACTAATGAATGGTTAGAGATTTTCCACCAAATCAAGTCTTCATTAAATGGTAAAATGTGACAAAAATTTGGGCTCTCTCTTATTTAACTAATTAGGGCCGAATTTTAGTAGGTGGAAGTGAGGGACCATTTTGCAATTTCACAAAGTTTGAGGGTATTCTTGCAAAATTACCAAAAAATCATAAAATTCCAGAAAAATTCCAGAAAAATTGTTTTTATGTTCTAAATCCATTTTTATGTTTAAAACATATTTTTATTAAATTTTTAGATTTTTATTTCAATTAATAGAAATTAATTGTATCAAGTGCTCACAGCCTGTGGCAATTTTGGTAATTGCATAAAATTCTTACAAATTATTCTAAGACTAGTTATATAATTATTTTCATCAAATTTTAAACCAAATATTTATTCATTATTTTTAACGGTGTTACCGTTCTCACGGTTTCCCGTTACGGGGAAAACGGATGTTACATGGAACATCAAGGAGACTTCAAAAATTGAATTAGTAAATAGTGGATTTGGAAAATGGGAATGAGTTATTGCTTAGTGGATTTGGTTTGTATTTTCATTTCCTGTTTCCATTTTCTGTTTCCTGTTTTCTGAAATTTTACAAAGGAAAAACTGGAAATGCTGGAAACAAAAATTTGCTGTTTTCAGCATTTCCAGTTTTTCCTTTGTAAAATTTCAGAAAACAGGAAACAGAATGAAAACAGAAAATGAAAACAGAAAACGTTTCGTCAAACCAAACAGGCCCTTACTTTCCCAATATTTTGCACAGCAAGTGGAGGGGGTTTTCATTTACAACCCACCATTCAGATTTCCAACATAGAAACATACCCGGCCCTGAGAAATTTGTGAGCTATGCTTGGTCAAATTCAAAAGCTCAAAATTTCTTCTCCCATATTTCTTCCTTTTCACCTTTCCTTCTGCGATTTCTCCTTTTCTTCTTCATTTCGCTGGGCCGCTTCTTCTCACCGCTATTTTGCCCGCTGTCAGCACCCAATTTTATCCGAGATCTATTTGCAACTCATTTCAATTTGTAGAAAAATTGCATTTTACCCAAAAAAAATGTTAATTAATTCACTAATTATTCAGAAATTAGTCAATTGATTAATAAAAATCATTTGATAAATTAATTAGTTAATTATCCAATTGATTGGCCAAATTAATTAATTAAATGTTTATGCTTTTTGGGTAATTGTTAAAAGACTCATTGGCTTTATTTTGTTTTGGGCCGAGAAAGCCCATTATGACAATACATTTTTTTATCAACTTAAAAAAAAAGAGAATCATAATTTGTTTTATTGCTGGAAATTAGTTGGCTTTTTAAAAAAAATCCTATCTCTATAAGTAGGGGGAATCGTGAGTGCTGGAGGGGGGAAAACCAAAAAGAAAAAGAAAAGATAAGGGGAGCCAAATTCATTTTTTGAGAGAAAGAGAAAGAAGAGAGTCTGAGATCAGGGGAGGGTCCGAATTCATAAAAAAGGGGAGTTGAAGTTTGAGGGGAGAGTTGAGTACTGATAAAAAAATCAAGAAGGCAAGGAATTCATATAAAAGGATTCAACAACAGGAACCGAACAAAACAAAAGGAGAACATCCACAGTCTCATCTCATCCTATTTCATTGGTAGGGACCTTTATCCCTGATTTTACTTTTTCTCATAATCACCCATCCATTCAATCCATATCCTTCAGCCATAATCATCCCAACACATCAACCATGTCCAGTAAAGCCATAAAATCACACAATAATCGACTGGGGATACGTAGGAGCGAGGTTACCTCGTCAAGCCAAAATAAATAAAAATGTTTTTTCCCTTTTAATCCATAATTTCGCTTCTTTTTAATAAGTTTTATCATTTATTCTAAAAAATACCAAAAACATTAAAAATTAAAAATAATCAAAAAAATATTTTAATGTGTTAAACTTTTTAGGATTGGGGTAAAATAAATATTTTTCAAAGTTAATCTATTTTGCACAATTAATTAAAGGTAACCATTTTAATGGATGTTGTAGGGTGCTAACACCTTCCCTACACATAATCGACTCCCGAACTTGGATCTCTTGTTCGCAGACTGGTTTTCAATTTTAAATCAATTTTGGGTTTTCCAATTTTCCAAAACCAAATAAATTGGTGGCGACTCCATTACTTTTATTTTCAAGGCTCGCCGACCCGTCGTTGCCCCGGTTACGACACCCGCGGCATGGCGAGGCGTGACTTGCGACTGAATTGATGGCATAGTGTTGCAACGGTCGAGTCTGGCAGTGAGAGTGGAGACGGCGGTTCATGGCCACAACTGCCATTCCGGCCGCGAGTACAATTTTTAGTGGGTTCTCTCCCCGCTCCCTCTTCTCTTTGTTTATGTTATTTTACTTCTAAAATTTCCCTCTTACAGGTATGTGGCGGTGCTGTGGGGCGAGGCGGCGACCAAGCCTTTCCGTGAGGTTGGAGGTCGCAGTGGCTGCGACCAGTAGAGACATGATAGGGTAGCTATGAGGCGCGACTGCAGAGACACGGAGGCGTGGTGGTCGCTGCTTTCGGTATGAGGTTATTCTCTACTTTTTTCATTAGGTTTGATTTATTCTTCAAATAAATTTGATATGTTCGTTCTGGTTCTTGCATCTAAACAAATCTCTCATTTTTCTTCGATTGCAGTTTTTATGAACCCTAATTGTTTTACTTAACGCCAGATTTCTGTTTTTAATTTTTTGTTCATTTGTTTTCTTTGTATCACACTCTCTTTTCTCTGCTCTTTTTTGGTAGTTTTTTTAAGTACTTCATTGCTGATAGCTTATGTTTTTTCATCCCGAAGGTGCATGTGTTTTTCTTCATCTCATTTTTAATTCCTCAATTTTTAATCACAAATAAGGAAGTATAGAACTATAGATCTGTTTGCGTTTGTTTTTTTCTCCCAAGGAGAAAGCTGGAATGGCTGCAAATTCCACTCCCAATAATTCAGGACTTTTCAGGTTACATCTGCTTCTATTTCTTTTACCCATTTTCATGGAATTGAATGTACGCGAATAAAATTTTTTGTAATGCATGCCTGTAATTTCTTCTGCATTATCACATTGTAATCTTGAATGGTGAGATTTGAGAATAAAATGTCTCAGGACCCAAGAATGATGGGAAGAAGAACCGTGTTACGTGTTATGTCGTTGTTTCAACGACTTTGCTACCAGTGGACTTTCCGTGATTGTGGCAGTTGCAACTGCAATTACTCACCCTCTAGGTACTTCTCTCCTCCCTCCCAGCTACTTGGATTTTGGTTTCCACAAATAGCTCCATGTTTTTTTGTTTATTAAGTTAATGGTTGTTTGAGTATAAATTTTGGTTTCCAATATTGTTTTCCCCTTAAAAAATGTTCTATGGCTATTACTTTGCATCAAAAAGTGTTGTACACCACCGCACCCTGTTCTGAGCATTCTTGCAAATTGATTTGTTTGACTGCAAAATGAGAAAAAAGGGTGGAGTATACAAGGTAATGTAGATTCCACATGTTGGAGATACATCATTGTATAAAGATGAGTCTATCCTCCATTATTAGACATTGAATGATAAGTAATGCCCTTAATTTTGTCTTTCAATTGCCAATTTGGTGTCATTTTAAGGATGGAAAAAATGTAACATCAAAGAACCAATTTGATGTCGTGTGTATCCTATAGAGAGATATATTTTGAGAGTGAATTGGATTGTATTCAATAGTATTCATTAAAAAAATTAATGTGAGGAATCTTAACTCTGGATGAGAGAATTAATGATTGATATTATGATGAAACTCATGCAGATGCATGACAAATTATAAATTTGTTAGAATACACTCTCGATTTTCTCATAAACTCTTGAAATCCCTTACTTTTTCCTCTAAAATGAACCCAACACTTTAGAGGAACTAAAGAAGAGTATAACTTCAGTGTGTTATGACAAAATATACAGATAATATTGATAAGCTAAATTGGATAAGTTGTAAATATTATTCTTTGATGTTTAACTGTGGTCGTGTAATTCAAGCAGGAACCTAAGTGCTTTTTGCTATAGAATTGGATAAAAGTTAATCATTTTTTATTCCTTTTTGCTATGTATTACCAATATGGATTCTGTTGCAGTTAAGTCAAGGATCCGCCACTTTGTGTCACGGGTGGCATACATGTGCTTTATAAGGTTTGGGAGGTTGCTATTAATTAGGCAAGTCCTGGTGAATTCTTCCTATTATTCATTGACCAAGTCTTGCTGCGTTGCTTCTGGAATGGCTTTTTAGGTTTTATCTTTGTTAGATTGTAATAGTTTTAGGTGGCTGTAAGTTGGGTCTTTTTGTTGTTTTATCCCAACAATATCTTTTGTTCAATTCATTCTGCTCTTTTTTTTTATATTTCATCTTCATTTTTTATTCTTATTAATTTAAAACTGCAAAGAATGGAAGGCTTACTTATAACCCTTCTGAAATGCAGTCTTTCGAATCAACATGAAGACTAAGGTGTCTGCAGTAGTTGTTACAAGCACCTCAGTTTTGTCATGCAAAGAAAGAAGGAGGGTGATAACTTTATTTAAATCTCATTGAGTTTGAGTCATTTAAATCCTTTATTTAAATAGTTTGCTAAAGGTTTACCATTTCTTATTTTAATCTTTCTACCATTGTGTTTAATGCATGTGTGATTCGTACCCATTTCTGGTATTTATTCTCTATCTGGTGAGAGGTGTTTGGTGACAAGTTGCATTTGCTATGGTTCTGACCTATGATATGTTGGTATGCTCCCATTCCCTTTTTGTACTTTTTTTTTGGTATAAAGACTTTTTAACTGATATTAATTCGACGAGTCATTGGATAGACTAAACTTTTGATTTTGAGGATTGAGAAAGTGAATTAAGAACATATGTGGCTTTTTAATTTTTAATAATTTGAACAATATCAAATCCACTCTTAATACAATTAGTTTCCACTCTACAATTGGCGGTAGATGCTTCGTTCTCCGTTGTTCTTTGTTCCTCAATGACATGTCGCATGCTCCGTAAGCATTATTTTCTTTTTATTGGGATTGATTTATCGATTAACTTTCTAAGACAACTTTTTATTTATTTTTTGTACAATTATGAATGATAAATGTTCAATGGACCTATAAGGGCCTGTAATTTTTACTATTGGGTATTCCAATCATATATAACTTTAGTATTAGCACAACATAAATTTTATACCCTTGGTGGGAGAATGAAAGGTTATTAGGTATCTGGAGTTTTGTTTCTCTAACTTGGCGGTGGTCTTCCTGCGTGTTTGAATAGAGGTTTTTGAAATATGGGACTGTTTTAAGTTTGACAAGTATAATTTAGTAGTTGATATGCTTATAATACGTTGTATAAATATAGGTTTCTAATGTATAATTTCTCACTCTCTTTTTGTAATATGCTTTTTTATCAGTGTAAAGAAGTATTACACGGACTTCCAATGATGTGCTGCCATATCATTGATTGAATTTAATAACATATAAGGTGTCACATTCATTAAATGATATGGCGGCACACCATTTGATATTTGTGTAAAACTTCTTTTGTAACATCCCGCAAATTAAGAGTTTTAATAATTCATTAGGTTGCAAACAAGAGGATTATGTATTAGTAATTAAAGAAAGATAAATTGAGGAACTATGGGTTAAAACTCAAGTATAAAACTAAGTTTTAAGCTTTAACTTAAGTGAAATTAGGGAATTTGGGTTCTGGTAATCGATTACGGGGAGTTCGTAATCGATTACCCGAGAACTGGTTTTTAGGTAATCGATTACTCACAGGTTGTAATCGATTACCTGAGAGCTCAGTTTTTGGTAATCGATTACTCACAGGTTGTAATCGATTACCCGAGAGCGTAGTTTTTGGTAATCGATTACAAGGCTGAGGGCTGAGTTTTTGGTAATCGATTACCAAGGGTTGTAATCGATTACCAGGTTCCCAGAAAGGTTTTCTAGTGTATTTTTCATTGCTGGTAATCGATTACAGTCTATTTGTAATCGATTACCGTCTGTCCAGTATAAATACTCGGGACATGCAAAATCAAATTTCATCATTTCTTACTTCTTCATCCTCGCGACCTAGAGAGAGTGAGTTTAGAGAGAGAAAAGTCAAATTGGGAGCTTAGGAAGGAAATTGAAGCTAGAATCATCAAGTGGATCACTTCAATCCTTCAATCTACCTTTGATTTTCAAGATTTGTGTGAGTATAACTCACACACCCACTTTCCCCTTTGATTTTGATTTCTCCCCAATGTATGAACCCTACTCTTTAATTCCTCTTCTATATGATTATTGTGGTTAGATTAGTAATGTATGCATGAAATTGAGTAGTTTGGTTAGTATTTTCATTGAAAACCTTAGGGTAGCGAGATTACGAAATTGACAAAATGCTCAATGTATGAACCCTACCCCTTCGATTCCCTTTCTATATAGTTAATTTGATTGGATTTATGAAGTTTATGTTAGAATTGAGTAATTTATGTTAAGAATTGATTGTAAATCCCTTGAATTTCGAAGGTACGAAAGTTACGAAACTTTCGAAATGTTTGAAATTCTAGTTTTGGTTATCAATTCATGAATACCGGTTTCGACCGTGAGTTATATAAGTCGGCCTTGTGCTGTGAGTTAAGAAAATTGATTGATTATGTAAAAACATTTGACTTCGGTCCAGTAATGGGTGGGATACGTCCCCGGGAAAGACGTTTCCCATAGTCTGTGTTGAGTCTCAAAAATATCATAAGAGATTTTATGATGTTTTAAGACAGCAATATTTCCAAGTTTTAATGATTAACAAATTTACAGTATTTATTTTCACAGATACTCTTAAGTGTTTAATTATCTATCTGTGATTTCAGCAAGCCATAATACGCTTTATAAGTCTTTAAGAAGTGCTTCAAGTCATCTGAGGGAAACAGGCCTTCTGAAGTGGTCAACCTGTCTTAAGTGTTGAAGCTGTCCGAAGAGCCAAGCCCGTCTGAAGACTGGAACCCGTCTGAAGTTCGGAAGCCGTCTGAAGCTTTAATAATGACGTGGCATCCTTGCTGAAACCTTGCGTGAAGACTTTTCTGAGTCTATGCTGCTCGTACGTTTTGGAACACATTTATGGCAACAAACACAGAGGTCTTTTCTGGTGCATTTGAATTTCATACACCACTGAGGAAATCTCTGTAAACGCAGCAACGCAGCAATTCCTGAAGCAGCCTTTTGGCAGATGCAACCTTGTACTGTGTCAGAAATGTCAGGATGCTCAGAAGTATGTCTCACAACGGATTGAATAGCATTTAATGCTATCTCTAAACGGTGGTTTTTCAACGGATTAAAGTCTGGGTATAAATACCCCTTATGAAGACCATCATTGAGCTAGCAACAAGAACAGAGAAGAGTATATAGAAAAAGAGAATCATCGCTGCAATTTTCTTCAAGAAAATCACTCTGATAAAATTCTTTGTACACTTTATATTTTCATATCCTGAGTATACCTCAGTTTTTTTAAGCTGTACATCGTAATAGGTTTGAGCTTCAAACTTGTGTAGTTTAAAAGCTTAAACTCTTTTTAACTGTAATTGTTGTTGAGCCTGGAGAGGCTTGTCTGGAAAAGAATACTTGTGTTGTTTGAGCCTAGAGAGGCTTGTCTTGGTTGTAGAGCCTGAAGAGGCTTGATAGAAAAGAATACTTGTAATCTTTGTGAAAGATTAAGAGAAAATCCAAGTGCTTGTTGGCATTGGGACTGGAGGTAGCTCACAGTGGTAGTGAGTGAACCAGGATAAATCCTTGGCTAAGTTTTTCTATCCCTTATCTCTTGTCAATTCGTTTATATTAATATCAAGGGTGTTGAAAAGCTATTCTAAATATTTTAAAAGCAAAGAAACCTTTATAAAATATATTTTCAGGAACCATTCAAAAACTTCAGACAGCCCCCATAAACCTGTTTGAAACTGTTTGTAACTTGTTGTTTTCAAAAAGCTTTAAAAAATATAAAGAAACACTATTCAACCCCCCTTCTAGTGTTTCCCTATGTTTCTACAGTTGGTACCAGAGCTTAACTCAGGGTTGAGCACCTAACAAGTGTTGAGGACTAAAAGATCCAGATGGAAGCTGCAAACAACAACAGGCAATACATCTCTGAGGGTGCATCTATCACAAGACCCCCAACATTCAATGGAGTAGACTATCACTACTGGAGAGATCGTATGAAGCTGTTCATTGAAAGCAACAACATTGATGTATGGGATGTAGTTACTGATGGAGACTATGTGCCCATGCAAAACAATGTGCCTATACCTAAGGCTGATTGGACCTTGGAGCAGAAGGCTAGAGTTCAGATGAATGCCAAAGCCAAACTCTATCTGATATGCTCATTGAACAAATCAGAATATGAGAAGGTGCACGGTTGTACATCTGCCAAGGAAATCTGGGATACTCTTGCAGCAGCCCATGAAGGGACTGAAACTGTCAAGCAATCCAAGATTAGTATGCTCATACATCAATATGAGATGTTCAAAATGGAAGAAACAGAAACCATTGATCAGATGTTTAGGAGGTTTCAGACCATTACAAATGGACTCAGGTCCTTGGGCAGAACTTATGAATCTGGAGATAATAACAGAAAGATTCTAAGAAGCTTGCCTAAGACCTGGAGACCCAAAGTTACTGCCATTCAAGAGGCAAGAGACTTAAACTCTCTTAGAATGGAGGAACTTCTGGGATCTCTCAAGGTTCATGAGCTTGAGCTTGAAGAAGATGACAACAAGAAGAAATCTCTGGCTCTAAACTCCAATACCAGTCAGTCTAGGCATGGCAAGATGAAGGCTATGCAAGCTGAGGAAACTTCAGAAACAGATGAGGATTCTGAAGATAGCTCAGAAGATGATGATCTTGCTCTTTTAAGTAGGAAGATCAAAAGAATGCTCCAAAACAGAGGAAAGTTCAGAAGGAGTCAACCCTCAACTTCTAAAGGAGGTAAGACAGGTAAAGATTTTCAAAATGACAAAATTACTTGTTTTGAATGCAAACAACCAGGTCACATGAAGGCTGAGTGTCCTAAGTTGAAGAAAAACACATTCAAAAAGAAGAAGTTCTTCAAAAAGAAGAAGGGACTAATGGCAACATGGGAAGACCTTGATGAATCTACTTCTGAAGAAGAAGAAGATACTTCAGAAGAGGCCAACTTATGTCTTATGGCCAGTCTGCCATCATCAGACAGCTCTGAAGAAGAGGTATTTCCTTTAACCCTTCAAGAAATGTATGATGATCTGAT
Organism: Sesbania bispinosa; assembly: GCA_026901365.1. Taxonomy (NCBI): domain Eukaryota; kingdom Viridiplantae; phylum Streptophyta; class Magnoliopsida; order Fabales; family Fabaceae; genus Sesbania; species Sesbania bispinosa. The sequence continues at coordinate 105,015 of QLOH01001131.1, read as the reverse complement.
GGAAAGCTCCAAAGAACTATTTCAAGAGTATAAGAATCTATCCAAGGCTCACACAGAAATGTGTAATAAATATGAAGCCCTTGAAATAGAAAATATTATGCTCAAGGAAAAGATCCTTGTGTCTGACATCAGTAGTTCTCAACATGTGTCTGAAGAAAATATAAAACTTCAGAAGCAAGTTGAGCAACTGACAAAAGACTTAGCTAAGTTTGTCAAAGGAACTGATAATTTGAACAGATTACTTGGTGATCAAAGACATTCCATTGTTAAAAGTGGCTTAGGCTTTTGGGATCATAACATGCCTAAACCTCATATTTTTAATATTGAAAAAGGCAAAGGAAAGGTTACTGGGTGTTCTCACTGTGGAAAAGCTGGACACAATGTGACTCAGTGTAAACACAAAAAGAGACCAGCACCCAGGTCTAACAAAAGAGGACCCAAAAGAATATGGGTACCTAAAAACTTGATTATCTTTGTTGCAGATGTGTTTAACAGGACAAAAGAGACACCACAAATGGTACCTGGACAGTGGATGCTCGCGACATATGACAGGAGAAAGGTCTTTGTTCCAAAACCTTAGACCAAGAAATGGAGGTGTGGTCACCTTTGGTGGAAACCAGCAAGGGAAGATCACAGGAATAGGGACTGTAGGTATGTCACCTTTATCCCTTATTAAAAATGTTCTCCTAGTGGAAGGACTTCAACACAACCTACTGAGCATAAGTCAATTATGTGACAGTGGATATGTGGTCTCTTTTACTAAGGAAGGTTGTATAGTCAAAGACTCTTCTGATCAAATCCTTTTTACTGCTAAAAGGCACAGCAATGTGTACAAAATTGATCTAGAGGAACTACAAGTCAAAATGTTAAATGTTTTATTTCTGTTGAAGATGAAAAACAGATTTGGCATCAAAGACTTGGGCATGCCAGCTTGAGATTAATCTCAAGATTAGCAAAATACAATCTGGTTAAAGGCTTACCCAAGCTCTCATACAAATCTGACATTTTATGTGAAAGCTGTCTGAAAGGGAAACAAACAAGACACTCATTTAAGAGTAAAGATGTTGTTTCTACTAGCAGACCTCTAGAACTATTGCATATTGACTTGTTTGGTCCTATTAGAACAGAAAGCATTAGTGGTAAGAAATATGGTTTAGTCATTGTTGATGACTATTCTAGATATACATGGGTTATATTCCTTAGAAGCAAGGATGAAACTTTTAAGAATTTCACAATATTTTGTAAGAAGGTACAGAATGAAAAAGGATTATGTATATCTGTCATCAAAAGTGATCATGGCGGAGAGTTTGAAAATGCAAACTTTGAAATGTTCTGTAATGAGAATGGGATCTCACACAATTTCTCTGTGGCTAGAACACCTCAACAAAATGGGGTTGTTGAGAGAAAGAACAGAAGTCTGCAAGAGATGGGAAGAACCATGCTCAACTCATGCAATCTACCAAGATCCTTTTGGGCAGAAGCTATTAACACAGCTTGCTACCTTCAAAACAGAATATTGGTAAGACCAATTCTTAAAAGAACTCCTTATGAATTGTGGAAAGGAAGAAAACCCAACATATCTTACTTTCATCCCTTTGGCTGTGAGTGTTTTATACTTAACACAAAGGATGATCTTGGAAAGTTTGATGCAAAATCTGACAAAGGATTTTTCATAGGTTATTCTGAAACATCTAAGGCTTACAGAGTTTATAACTCTAGAACTCTAGTTGTAGAAGAATCAATCCATGTTAAATTCAATGACAAGAAAGAGACTGATAGGGAACTATCAGATCTAGAGGATGATTTTGCAGGAATGGAGCTAAATGACAACAGCAACTTGAAAGATGAACAGTTGTCTGAAGTGCCTACTGTTACTGAACCTCTTCAGACAGATGTTGAGTCTCAGACAGATGCTGTACCCATTCACAAAACTGATTGGAGATACAAGTCACATCACCCTAAAGAGCAAATTATTGGAAGCACTTCAGAAGGAGTGAAGACAAGATCAAAGTTCAGAAATCTGAATTCACTGGCTCTCCTATCTGAAGTTGAACCCAAAGACATTGATGAAGCTCTGCATGATGAAGGGTGGATCCTAGCCATGCAAGAAGAGTTAAATCAATTTGCTAGGAGTGATGTCTGGACCCTTGTTCCTAAACCCCATGGGAAAACTATTATTGGAACCAAATGGGTGTTCAGAAACAAGCTGTCTGAAGAAGGCAAAGTAGTCAGAAACAAGGCAAGGCTTGTGGCTCAAGGATACAATCAGCAAGAAGGAATTGATTTCACAGAAACCTTTGCCCCAGTGGCCAGGTTAGAAGCAATTAGAATTTTATTGTCTTATGCTATAAATAATGGCATCAAGCTATATCAAATGGACGTTAAAAGTGCTTTTCTCAATGGTTTCATTGAAGAAGAAGTCTTTGTTAGACAACCCCCTGGTTTTGAGGATGTCACTTTCCCAGATTATGTTTTCAAATTGAAAAAGGCTCTCTATGGTCTAAAACAAGCCCCAAGAGCTTGGTATGACAGATTGAGCAATTTTCTTATCAAAAATGGTTTTGAAAGAGGAAAAGTTGACACAACTCTTTTTAGAAAACAGTCTAACAAAGGTCTCATGCTAGTCCAGATATATGTTGATGACATTATATTTGGTTCCACTGATTCTTCTCTTTGCAAGGAGTTTTCTGAGTTAATGCAATCTGAATTTGAAATGAGCCTAATGGGTGAATTAAAATTTTTCTTAGGACTTCAAATTAAGCAAGATTCTAATTGTATATGGATTCATCAAGAGAAATATACAAAAGAAATGCTTAAGAAGTTTAATTTAAATGATTGCAAGCCCATGTCAACTCCTATGCATCCTTCAACATATTTAAGCAAAGATGAGAATGAAGAACCAGTGAATCAGACTTTGTATAGAGGAATGATTGGTTCTTTATTGTATCTAACAGCAAGCAGACCTGACATTATGTTCAGTGTGTGTCTTTGTGCTAGATTTCAATCAGATCCAAGAATTACTCATTATAAAGCTGTTAAGAGGATTTTTAGATATCTTAAAGGTACTACTAATCTTGGTCTTTGCTATAAGAAAGACAAAGAACGCAGGATAATGGGATACTGTGATGCTGACTTTGCTGGAGACAGAATTGAAAGAAAGAGCACCAGTGGAGGTTGTCACTTCTTTGGAGGCAACATGATCAGCTGGTCAAGTAAAAGGCAAAGCATCATTGCATTATCAACAGCTGAAGCTGAATATATCTCAGCAGCAAGTTGTTGTTCACAACTTCTTTGGGTGAAGTATCAGCTTGAGGATTTTAATATTCCTATATCTGTTATACCTGTTTTGTGTGACAATACAAGTGCCATTAATCTGTCTAAAAACCCCATTCAACATTCTAGAGCAAAGCATATAGAAATCAAGCATCATTTCATTAGAGACTATGTTCAGAAAGGTGTTTTTGATATAAAGTTCATTGAAACAGAGCTTCAATAGGCAGATATATTCACAAAACCTCTGACTGAAGACAGATTTAAGTTCATACATGATAATTTGAACATACATGCATTTTCTAACTGATTTTGTATGTTGTCTGAAATGAACATTTGAAATCTCAGTATGTCTGAAATTGTGACATGTCTGAAATTTTAGGGTTTCTGAAATTTCATTTAGTTGTCTGAAATTATTCACTTGTCTGAAATAAAATGATGACGTGGCTATCTGAGACGGTTGAATGCCATTTATTTTGTCTCTTCCACTCTGCACGTTCCCCAACGTCTGCGCAGCCAGTACATACCATCATTGCATCGTGGGTTTCTATATAATAAAGGAGGTTACATATTGAAGAAGGCTCACATTTTCTCTCTGCTCACTCTTCAACTTCATCTTCTCTCTCTCACAACAGTTTTCTGCTCAAAGTTTTTGTCTGCAACTGCAATGGCACCAAAGAAGACAAGCACTGGAGGAAAGATTGTCAAGTCCAAAGGTGTTGATCTTCAGGGTCTCAGTGATTTAGGCATGGACCTTTTTGAGGAATTTGATGCTGCTGGTTGGACTTCATTCTTTGAGAAAACTGATTGCTCTTGGAATGAACAGAGCATCATTGATTTATGGTTTTCAGCAAGAGGAATTCCAAACAACAAAGGTGAATATGAAAGCATCCGAGCTGAAGTTCTTGGAGAGTCCATCTTCATAGATGCTGATATTCTTTCCAAGGTGATTGGTGTACAAGTTGAAGGAGAGGTCTTCACTCCAGGATGGGAAGGAAGAAATGGTGGTTCTGAGAAGTTCACCAAGATGTTGTATGGAACAGCGAAGCCTCAGAGCGCTGACTCAAAGAACATGCTGGATAAAGTCAGAGTTCTTCATGCCATTCTAGGGCAATGCATTTTCCCTAAGAGTGGAAGCAGAAATCATGTCTCCGAACTTGAGAGATTCTGCTTGATCAACCTATTGCTGAAGAAGAAGATGAATCTCCCAAAGATACTTATGTTCCACATTCAGAAGAAGATTAGGGATTCTGCTGGAAGCCTTACTCACAATCTACTTATCACCAAGGTACTTATGCATTTCAGAGTACCTCTTAAATTTGATCACAAAGCGCCTGCTCTTTTTGGTGAGGCCAATATTACCAGTATGAAGCTGAAGAACCCTCTCATTCCAAGACATTCTTCTCCTACTATGAAGGAGAGTCTACTGTTAGAGAAGGCATCTAGAAGTGGAGCTGCTTTTGAAGTTCTGGAACTTGAACTTCAAGGGGACATAAGGAAGGATGAGTTTGTTGCATCCAAGCCCTCCCCTCAACCTAAGCTGCTGAAGCTACCGGTTAGGAGTGCTGCAAAGGTAGCACCAACAAACCCTAAGTTGCACCTTAAGACTGCTGAACCTGTTCATAAGACTTTGACAAAGTCGTCTGAAATTGTGGGTCAAAAGTCTGAAGGAGCAAAACCTCTTGAGCTTACTTCTAATCTAGAAGGAAAGGCACATGAGGAACCTGTTGCTGATGCTGATGCTATTGTTGCACAACCTGTTGCTGCCTGTCCCTCTGATCCTGAATTGATCAAGGTAGCTGCAATTGCTACTATGATTGAAAATCAAGAATTGGAGAAGAAGTTAGAACAAGAGAAGGCTGATCATGCTTATGCAGTATCTACACAGATTGCCTTAGCTGAAAAAGAAAGGCTAGCTGCCTTGGCTGAAGGAACCAAGAAAAGAAAGAGATCCAGTGCTGCCATGAAGAAGAAAAGAATAAGCAAGTTCCTTACTAGTGCTCCTGAAGTTACCACAAGAATCACTAGGAGTATCTCTAGTAAACAAGATGCTATAGACATGGCAGACAAATATCAGAAGTTCGTCACAGCCAATCTTTATTTCAAAAGAAGAAGAGAAGAAAAGCAAACTGAAAGGGAGGAGGCAGCAAGGGAAGTCAAGAAAAGCAAAATTCAGAAAGAGGAACCTTCAAAGGAACCCTACAAACCAATAAGGGTGAGGTTTGACAATGTTACACCTTCACCACCTTCATCACCAGAAAAAGGATTGCCAGAAGAGAATGAAGAAGAAGAAATGCTTGAACAAGTTCATAGTGAAGCTGTTTCAGAAGAGGAAGTTTCAGACAAGGTTGATGGACAACCTATCTTGTCTGAAGAACAGGAAGCACCATCACCATCACCATCTTCATCATCATCATCATCAGAATCATACAGATCCGAAAACTCTGCTGAGGAGACCCAGCAATGTGTGTGGAAAGGAAGCATGCTACCTGCACATCTTAGGCTTGGACCCAAAAGTAGGGATTTCTTCACAGAACCCACTTTTGATCCTTATGCCTATCCTTTTACTGACTCTCAGTATGCAGAAGAAGCTGAAGTGCCCCACAAAAGGTATGAGGGACCCTTCTTTGAAAGGGAAAGAGTGCCAAAATTCCCTAACCTTTATGAAGAACTGCTGTTTTTCAAGGATACACCCCCCATCTACATGCATCAAGGACTTATCTTGCACACTGCTGAAGCTGAACGGAACAAGTATACTGGAAGTTTTGATGGTCAATACTCTGGACAGCTTGAGAAGATCAGAAAGGGAGTGGTAGTTCCTGAACACAAGTGGGCTCCACTTGATCCCTGCTCTGAAGATGATTGTCTGAAGATGAGTACTGATGAGTGGTGTTTTGTCAGAAAGCTGTGCACAGAAGGAGAATTGTTTCAAAGAGCTCATCTGAACTGGGTTGGCATGAGAGGTTACAGGCCACCTAGAAGTGCTTCTATCAGGCCAAGCACTAAAATTCTAGTGCAACCTGACAGGATCATTCCTAGGTATCCTTTGAAGGAAGGTTCTGTTGATAAGTTTAAAGAACCCAAGGTTTACACCACCCCCTTCAAACCTTTGTCACCAAGAGAATGGAAGTATCTACCAGCCAATGTCAGAAAGCAAGGTGGAGGCATGGATCACAGTCTCAGGGACAGAGTTTGGAACTCTTACTGGAAAATCAGAGAGGATGTTGGATCCTCATCTGGGTCAACTGGACCTGATGAAGACTCTCTTATTGGCTATGGGAGATCCATGAATGTGCAGTATATGTTTATCAGACAACACTTCCCACTTTTGACTGCACCTTTTCATGAAGAATGGGAGATAATCAACCCCATTGGAACATTTTTTCATCCAATCTATCATCCTCAGAAATATGGACTACTTCCAGGATTTTTCTGAGTTTATACTTCATGATTATCCTTTTGATTTCTGTTGTTTTTATGCTCTGGATTCCCTTTTGACTGATGACAAAAGGGGGAGTACTAAAACTAACAAAAATCTGATTCAAATGTGAAGTGCTACAGGACTCAGGGGGAGCAAAGAAGAACTATTAAGTTCATTATCTGAGGGGGAGTTATTATTAAAAGATACTTTATTCTCACATACTCCTTTCAGATTTTACAGTTTTAAGATAAATTTGTCATCATTAAAAAGGGGGAGAATGTTGAGTCTCAAAAATATTATAAGAGATTTTATGATGTTTTAAGACAGCAATATTTCCAAGTTTTAATGATTAACAAATTTACAGTATTTATTTTCACAGATACTCTTAAGTGTTTAATTATCTATCTGTGATTTCAGCAAGCCACAATACGCTTTATAAGTCTTTAAGAAGTGCTTCAAGTCATCTGAGGGAAACAGGCCTTCTGAAGTGGTCAACCTGTCTTAAGTGTTGAAGCTGTCTAAAGAGCCAAGCCCGTCTGAAGACTGGAACCCGTCTGAAGTTCGGAAGCCGTCTGAAGCTTTAATAATGACGTGGCATCCTTGCTGAAACCTTGCGTGAAGACTTTTCTGAGTCTCTACTGCTCGTACGTTTTGGAACACATTTATGGCAACAAACACAGAGGTCTTTTCTGGTGCATTTGAATTTCATACACCACTGAGGAAATCTCTGTAAACGCAGCAACGCAGCAATTCCTGAAGCAGCCTTTTGGCAGATGCAACCTTGTACTGTGTCAGAAATGTCAGGATGCTCAGAAGTATGTCTCACAACGGATTGAATAGCATTTAATGCTATCTCTAAACGGTGGTTTTTCAACGGATTAAAGTCTGGGTATAAATACCCCTTATGAAGACCATCATTGAGCTAGCAACAAGAACAGAGAAGAGTATATAGAAAAAGAGAATCATCGCTGCAATTTTCTTCAAGAAAATCACTCTGATAAAATTCTTTGTACTCTTTATATTTTCATATCCTGAGTATACCTCAGTTTTTTTAAGTTGTACATCGTAATAGGTTTGAGCTTCAAACTTGTGTAGTTTAAAAGCTTAAACTCTTTTTAACTGTAATTGTTGTTGAGCCTGGAGAGGCTTGTCTGGAAAAGAATACTTGTGTTGTTTGAGCCTAGAGAGGCTTGTCTTGGTTGTAGAGCCTGAAGAGGCTTGATAGAAAAGAATACTTGTAATCTTTGTGAAAGATTAAGAGAAAATCCAAGTGCTTGTTGGCATTGGGACTAGAGGTAGCTCACAGTGGTAGTGAGTGAACCAGGATAAATCCTTGGCTAAGTTTTTCTATCCCTTATCTCTTGTCAATTCGTTTATATTAATATCAAGGGTGTTGAAAAGCTATTCTAAATATTTTAAAAGCAAAGAAACCTTTATAAAATATATTTTCAGGATCCATTCAAAAACTTCAGACAGCCCCCATAAACCTGTCTGAAACTGTTTGTAACTTGTTGTTTTCAAAAAGCTTTTAAAAATATAAAGAAACACTATTCAACCCCCCTTCTAGTGTTTCCCTGTGTTTCTACATTCTGAGCTCAGTTCTAACTCCAGTTTCAGTAATAAGTTCATGCCTGCTGGGCACAACAGTGACTTGCATCTTTAATGTTTTGACTTTATTCAGTTATGATATTATTCATTGAGAAATATTAGTTTTTGGTACATATTGATTATAATAGCATGTTGATTAGTAAATTGCTTTGCATCTTTCTTGCATATGCATAGTTATACTTCACTAAGACATTAGTCTCACCACGCGTTTTGTGGATATAATCTAGGTGTGCAGGTACCTCCTGGTGGAAATCAGTGAGATTAGAGCAGGAGCTGTTGTGTCTATATGTTTTTACTTTTTGGATTGTATATAAAGTTATGTATCACTTGGATTTTCATTAGAGCTGTTCAGTTTGTAGCCTTTGGGCAAGATGTATATATTTTATAGAGTTTGATTATGTATATAAAGTTAAGTTTTCACAATTTGGATAAGTTTTCGTTGGTTATACTTATCAGATATGTGTTGTCTGATATCCGGAATTGTGCGTTTGGTTTCGAATTTTCAGGATTTAGTTTCCAACGGACTAAATCTTGAATTTAGAAATTAGGGCGTTACATTTTGGTATCAGAGTAGTTCAATCCAATTGGACTATGGTAGTAGGATTTTCTTGTGACTTGTTATTCTGATTTATGCATTATTTTTGTGAATTAAGAGACCGATCACCTCGATGTTTACTTAATGATGTGTAGATAATTATGGCAAGTGGCAGGATGGGTCGCCCTAGAACCAATCACTCTTCTCAGAATCCACCACCTGACCCAGTGGCAGCAGCTCTTCAAGCATTCACACACATGATGGGAGAGCAAATACACGCTAACCGAATTCAGTCTGAGGCAGCTCGAGAGCAGGCGGCTGCTAATGCAGCATTACTCCAAGAATTGGCCTAAAGAACAATGGGAACACCCCATGCTCCTGTGGTAGATCCGGTTGCTCATAGGCTGGCGGAATTTCGGAAGCACAACCCTCCTCAATTCAATGGAGTCTATGATCCAGATGTGGCATCCAACTGGCTGAGGGATCTCAACAGGATATTCGATGTGATGAAGTGTACGGATGATTCTAAGGTCGGCTTTGCCATTTACATGCTGAGGGGTGAAGCCGAGGATTGGTGGAGGGCCGCTAGTGTTAGGACTACTGTGACGGGGACTCCGGTTACCTGGGGCATCTATCAGACCCTATTCCTAGATAAGTATTTTCCTGCTATAGTCAGAAGGCAAAAGGAAGCGGAATTTTTACAACTTAAACAAGGGAGTATGACGGTGGGTCAGTATGTGGCCAAATTTGAAGAATTAGCTAAATACTCAAGATACCTTCAGACGGTAGCTGATGAGGAGTGGAGGTGCACTCAGTTTGAAGGAGGTCTCCGACCTGAGATACTGGATCGGGTTGGAACCCTAGAGATCAAGGATTTTCCCACCCTAATCAACAAATGTTACATTGCGGAGAAGAATATCCGAGGAACCACCATTTCAACACCACCTACTAATAATAAGGGAAAGAGGAAGATAGAGGGGACGAATCAGTTCAAGGGCCCGAGGCCTAAGTGGAAAGGCACATCAGCCTTGACTACTAGACCGGCCCAACGCCAAGGGGTACCCACTTGCCCCAAGTGCGGAAAGGAACACTCTGGAGAATGCTTGACCGGGAAGAATGTATGTTACTTTTGAAAGAAACCTGGGCGATTTAGGAACGAATGTCCAAAGAGAAAGGATCTACCAAAACCCCAAACCACTGGAAGAGTCTTCACTCTAAGCGGGGAAGTGGCAGCTTCTGCAGATAATCTGATGCGAGGTATGTGCACCCTAGGAGATCGAACATTAATTGTGTTGTTTGATTCAGGAGCTACTCATTCTTTCATTTCTCATGATTGTGTTAAACAGTTGAACTTGCATGCTATATCTTTGCCATGTGTTCTTAGTGTTGTCACTCCCGCCAAGGAGGCCATTTCTACTTCCCTTGTATGTATTCAGTGCCCCATTGTGATACAAGGGAAGGCCTTTGAGGTTGACCTAGTTTGTGTACCGTTAAGGGGTATAGATGTTATTCTTGGTATGAATTGGTTATCCTCAAATCGAATCATGCTTGATTGTTTTAACAAAAAGGTTGTTTTTCCACTTCTTCCTCCTCCTTCGAGGGAGAAACCACTAATTCTTTTATCCAGTGTCACTGAAGTGTCTGAATGCCTTAGTGGTGGGAGTGAGTGTTTTGTTTTATTACTTTTCGCAACTCTAGAGTCCAAGATAGATGTAAGTAGTATAACTACAGTTAGAGAGTTTCAAGATGTTTTCCCTAGTGAGGTAACCACCTTACCTCCGGACCGAGAGATAGAGTTTACCATAGACCTAGTACCAGGTACAGGACCTATTTCTAAAGCACCATACAGAATGTCCCCACTAGAACTTAGTGAACTTAAGACCCAGTTAGAAGATCTTATGTCTAAAGGGTTCATTAGGCCTAGTGTGTCACCTTGGGGGGCTCCAGTACTCTTAGTGAAGAAGAAGAATGGGAGTATGAGGCTGTGTGTAGACTATAGGTAGTTGGACAAGGTTACCATTAAGAACAAATATCCTTTACCCAGAATAGATGACCTTTTAGATCAACTTAGGGGAGCCTCAATTTTCTCTAAGATAGATTTAAGGTCCGGTTACCATTAGATCAGGATTAAGGGAGAGTATATACCTAAGACAGCCTTCAGGACTAGGTATGGGCATTATGAGTATTTGGTGATGCCATTTGGAGTAACCAATGTTCCTGCTGTATTCATGGACTACGTGAATCGAATCTTTAGGCCCTATCTGGATCAGTTTGTCGTTGTGTTCATTGATGATATTCTGATCTACTCCCGTACTTTAGAAGAGCATGAGCGACACCTTAGAGTTGTGTTAGGAGTTCTGAGAGAGAAGAAGTTGTTTACGAACCCTGAGAAATGTGAGTTTTGGAGTGATAGGGTCCAATTTTTAGGACATGTAATTACCAGTGAGGGTGTGTCTGTTGATCCTAGTAAGGTAGAAGCTGTCCTTGAATGGGAAAGACCTAATACCGTTACAGAGATTAGGAGTTTCCTAGGATTGGCCGACTACTACCGGAGATTCATTAAGGGATTCTGTCAGTTAGCCTTACCTCTCACAAGGTTGACTCGGAAGGGGCAAGCCTTTGTGTGGGATGAGATCTGTGAGCGGAGCTTCTTGGAGCTCAAGGAAAGGTTAACCACCGCTCCGATACTTGCACTACCGGATTTGTCTAGAGCCTTTGAGGTGTATTGTGATGCTTCAGGGAAGGGTTTAGGTTGTGTTTCTAATGCAGGAGAAGAAAGTAGTGGCTTATGCATCTAGGCAGTTGAAACCACATGAGGAAAAATATCCTACTCATGACATAGAGTTAGCAGCAGTGGTATTTGCCCTCAAGATTTGGAGGCATTATCTGTTTGGAGTGAGGTTTGGGGTCTTTAGTGATCACAAGAGTTTAAAATATCTCTTTGATAAGAAAGAACTCGATATGACGCAGAGGAGATGGATGGAATTTCTCAAAGATTATGATTTTGAATTGAAGTACCATCCTGGCAAGGCCAATGTGGTGGCTGATGCCCTCAGTAGGAAATCTCTTCATGTGTCTTCCATGATGATTCATGAAATGAATTTGTTGGAAGAGTTTAGAAACCTAAGTCTAGGTGTTACAGTTGGTGAACATAGGGTTATACTTCATAGGCTTGAAATCACCTGTGAGCTGAGAGCTCTAATCAAGGAGGCTCAGAGTTTGGATTCAAGCCTTCAAGAGAGAAAACAACAGTCAGAGTTTTTAGAGTCAGAAGATGGGGTAATTCTCTTCCAAGGGAGAGTCTGTGTCCCTAAGGGGGGTAGCCTCAGGCAGCAGGTTTTGGAGGAAGCTCATAGGGGTAAATTTTCTGTACATCTTGGATCTACCAAGATGTATCAGGATCTTAAGAGGATGTTTTGGTGGGATGGTATGAAGAGAGATATAGCTGATTATGTTTCTAAGTGCTTAGTATGTCAACAGGTCAAAATAGAACATCAGAAACCATCAGGAACCCTTTTACCATTAGAGATCCCTGAGTGGAAATGGGAGAGTGTAGCTATGGACTTTGTGGTAGGTTTGCCTCGAGTCCAAGCTGGTTTTGATGCCATCTGGGTGATTGTGGACCGACTGACCAAGTCAGCCCACTTCTTACCAATTAAGAATACTTATTCCCTTAGCAAGTTAGCAAATCTGTATGTTAGAGAGATTGTCAGACTTCATGGTATTCCCTCTAGCATCATATCAGATAGGGATCCTAGATTCACTTCCAGGTTCTGGAATGCACTTCACCAGGCTTTCCGGACCAAACTTCGGTTTAGCACTGCTTACCACCCTCAGACTGATGGTCAGTCTGAAAGAACCATCCAAACCTTAGAAGATATGCTCAGGGCTTGTGTTTTAGAGGAGTCAGGTAGTTGGGATAGATTTCTGCCTCTTATAGAGTTTGCCTACAATAATAGTTTCCATGGCAGTATAGGCATGGCACCCTATGAGGCACTGTATGGTAGGAAATGCAGGTCTCCTTTGTGCTGGTGTGAAGTTGGGGAGAGAAGCCTATTAGGCCCAGAATTAGTGCAAGAAACCTCAGATAAGATCAGGGTCATTAGGGAAAAATTTGTAACTGCCCAAAGTCGTCAAAAGAGTTATGCTGATAAAAGAAGAAAAGACTTAGAGTTTGAGGAGGGGGAACATGTATTTTTTAAAGTAACTCCTGTCATAGACATAGGACGATCCATCAAAACCAAAAAGCTCAACCCTAGATTTATCGGTCTATTTCAAATCCTGCAGAGGGTTGGCCCTCTGGCTTACAGGATAGCTTTACCACCTCAGTTGTCCATAATACATAATGTTTTCCATGTATCTCAGTTAAGAAAATATATTCATGATCCATCTCATATCATTAGATCTGAATCAATACAATTAAGAAAAGATCTCACTATTCCTTATAGACCTGCACAGGTTACTGATAGGAGTGTCAAAACCCTAAGGAGCAAGACAATTCCTTTGGTGAAGGTATTTTGGGAAGGTCAATCTCTAGAAGAGGCAACTTGGGAGAAAGAAGGTGCATTCGGGAGCAATTTCCGGAACTTTCTAGTTACGGTAGTTTCTAAATCCTATTTCTTGAACAATTTTGAGGTCAAAATTGCTTAAAGGGGGGTAGAATGTAATATCCCTCAAATTAAGAGTTTTAATAATTCATTAGGTTGCAAACAAGAGGATTATGTATTAGTAATTAAAGAAAGATAAATTGAGGAACTATGGGTTAAAACTCAAGTATAAAACTAAGTTTTAAGCTTTAACTTAAGTGAAATTAGGGAATTTGGGTTCTGGTAATCGATTACGGAGAGTTCGTAATCGATTACCCGAGAACTGGTTTTTAGGTAACCGATTACTCACAGGTTGTAATCGATTACCTGAGAACTAAGTTTTCGGTAATCGATTACGTAATCGATTACCCGAGAGCGTAGTTTTTGGTAATCGATTACAGGGCTGAGGGCCGAGTTTTTGGTAATCGATTACCAAGGGTTGTAATCGATTACCAGGTTCCCAGAAAGGTTTTCTAGTGTATTTTTCATTGCTGGTAATCGATTACAGTCTGTCAAGTATAAATACTCGGGACATGCAAAATCAGATTTCATCATTTCTTACTTCTTCCTTCCCGCGACCTAGAGAGAGTGAGTTTAGAGAGAGAAAACTCAAATTGGGAGCTTAGGAAGGAAATTGAAACTAGAATCATCAAGTGGATCACTTCAATCCTTCAATCTACCTTTGATTTTCAAGATTTGGGTGAGTATAACTCACACACCCTACTCTTTAATTCCTCTTCTATATGATTATTGTGGTTAGATTAGTAATGTATGCATGAAATTGAGTAGTTTGGTTAGTATTTTCATTGAAAACCTTAGGGTAGCGAGATTTACGAAAGTAGCGAGATTACGAAATTGACGAAATGCTCAATGTATGAACCCTACCCCTTCGATTCCCTTTCTATATAGTTAATTTGATTGGATTTATGAAGTTTATGTTAGAATTGAGTAATTTATGTAAAGAATTGATTGTAAATCCCTTGAATTTTGAAGGTACGAAAGTTACGAAAGTTATGAAACTTTCGAAATGTTTGAAATTCTAGTTTTGGTTATCAATTCATGAATACCAGTTTCGACCGTGAGTTATATAAGCCGGCCTTGTGCTGTGAGTTAAGAAAATTGATTGATTATATAAAAACATTTGACTTCGATCCAATAATGGGTGGGATACGTCCCCAGGAAAGACGTTTCTCGTAGTCTGAGCTCAGTTCTAATTCCAGTTTCAGTAATAAGTTCATGCCTGCTGGGCACAACAGTGAGTTGCATCTTTAATGTTTTGACTTTATTCAGTTATGATATTATTCATTGAGAAATATTAGTTTTTGGTACATATTGATTATAATAGCATGTTGATTAGTAAATTGCTTTGCATCTTTCTTGCATATGAATAGTTATACTTCACTAAGACATTAGTCTCACCACGCGTTTTGTGGATATAATCTAGGTGTGCAGGTACCTCCTGGTGGAAATCAGTGAGATTAGAGCAGGAGCTGTTGTGTCTATATGTTTTTACTTTTTGTATTGTATATAAAGTTATGTTTCACTTGGATTTTCATTAGAGCTGTTCAGTTTGTAGCCTTCGGGCCAAATGTATATATTTTATAGAGTTTGATTATGTATATAAAGTTAAGTTTTCACAATTTGGATAAGTTTTCGTTGGTTATACTTATCAGATTTGTGTTGTCTAATATCCAGAATTGTGCGTTTGGTTTTGAATTTTCAGGATTTAGTTTCCAACGGACTAAATCTTGAATTTAGAAATTAGGGCGTTACATTTTTACACTGAGTGTATACAAATTAAATCATAAATTTTTTTCTTGAAAACACATTGATATCATGAGCATATATCATTGACCTTTCAAAGCCAATTTTGATTAATTATTTTCAATTCTTCTCTCATTTGCAATGATAATAAATTAAAATAAGGGGCAATTATTTAAATTACATGTTAAAATATAGGAAAAGTCTTAATAATAATTAATTTATGGGATAAAATCAAATCACATGTGAATGAAAGCTTTACAACTTCAAATGAGGATTGAAATTACTCATATGTGATGATGAATGTCATATGTCAGATATAACTTCAAATGTTGAATATAAAGAAGTTTTCCAAAATTTAAATTTGGTTGGTCATCAATTCTTTTAATTTAAAATTATTATTAATTGTTGTTATTGTTGTTATTATTATTATTATTATTATTATTATTATTATTTTCTATTGTTGGAATCATTATACTACTCTTCTTTATGATACTTTCACTTTTATTCAAGGTTTTCAGGAAACTTCTTTGAGTGACTGCTTATAATTTTCAATATAGTTATTTCATTTCATATTTGAGGACCAATACTTTTCTGTATAAATAAATTTTATCAAAAAATTATTATGAATCATGAACTCTTCAAGTACATTTTCTATGTAGAATTATTTAAAATGAACTTTATTATAATCATGATTGTTTTTTTTTGTTCTTTAAAATTTTAGGGTGAAGGGATGGTGCCCCAGTCCAAGGCAGGGAATGCCTCCGAGCTCAAAGAACACTTACAGAGGTACTTACATTTACCTCACCCCAAGGGGACGAGTGGAGGTTCGAACCTGCGACCTGTCAGATACGAAACACTATCTTGCTCCACTCGACCAACCTCTTGGGGTTAAGTATTTTATTCTTTTTTATTTTAATTTAATAATTATTGTTAGAATTATGTTTACATTTATTCTTAGCTAAATTCAATACTCAACTCTATATTATTTCTCTTACAAAAAGTAATTATGTATAAAAAACATATGCGTGAAAATTGAAAAACATAATAATTTATAAAAATATATCATAAAGGTAAAATAACATTTTAAATAAATCAAATTGATATTTATATAAAAAAATTGTTAATATTTATTATATATACTGAGTATAAATATACAACACTGTCTAATATTTAAATTAACTAATTAATATGGAAAATTTGTACTTCAATTAAATATGGGTAAGTGCAATATTAAAAGAAAGATCAAAATAAGGTCCATTATTGATTAATATAAGTGGTTTAATTTATAGTATTGTGAAAGTATTTTATAATGTCTACATATATTAAACTCTTGCTTTTAGGATTTAATTTATATATACCGTCAGTGTAAAGAAATTTCACACATACCTCCAATGGTGTGTCGCCACATCATTTAATAAATATTAAACTCTTGCTTGTATATTATATATTTATTTCCTTTTTTATTTTTATCCTTATGTTGTGAAGATAACTTTTTTTGGAGGTTTGATTTTCTTATTTTATTTTTCTATCACACGTCTTTATTCTATCAGAATTGTATATCGATAAGCACCTCTTTGACATTAGAGTATTTGAGATTGGTAGTCTTATTTAATTTATTTAAGCATTTATCCATGCATATGAGACAATTAACAATATGGGTTATGTTTAATGCATTTCTCCATAAGTGGTATCAATGCTCACAATGGAGATTATTATTTAGTTTCAAAACAATGATATGTTATGTATTACTATTGTATAGCTTCATAATCTTTTTGTAAGCATAAGCAGATCCATTAGATCTTTTTCCCCAAAGGCAGAGGAAAGTACATATCCATTTAACCATGAAGAAAATTTAATAGCAACTTGGGCTATATAAGTGGTTATGGAAGGATGGATTTTTAGTAAAGCTCTTAACATCATAGATGGTTCTGGATAGTTCATTAGTGATTGAATATATAAATATACTCAATCATTAACTCTTTAAATATATTTCCTATTATCACGTCTTCTAAATGAATCTTATTATAATTATTTTTACATTTTTTTATATTTTTAGTAATTATTATTATAATTACTTTTACATGTATTTTAACAATGTTTTGTATTCACCTATTATTGAGTTTTTCATGTTTAGATGTATAATCTAATAATAAATATTATTTTTTAATAAAACAAATCACATCGCGTGATTTATTTGAAGGTATTGATTTCACTTTATATGATTGTGATCTCAGTTTTCCTAATTATGATATTTGATAATGCAATGACGGTTTGTTATTTGATTTATTTTACTTATGTCACTATTCAATATTCATAAGAAATTTATTAATAGTATTACTCTATAGAATAACAAAAAGTAAGTTGAATCTATCTATTGCATAAAACATAACGAAGTGGAAAAGAAATGGTAGAAAAAGGAGAAACGCTATAAATTATTAATCTTTGATTTCAATGAAATTATTTATATCAAATTGTTATTGATTATTGCCTAAAATTATTCTTTTTAAAATTTCTATTATTTAAGTTGTTCAGGAGTAGAACTCGAACCTGGGTCTAAGTCAGCAGGATAGAAGTCGGATCCAGATCCGGGTAGTGTAGGCTTGAATCCGAGTTAAACCCTGGGGGGTGTACCTGCAAAGGGACTCCGACGCCCAAGTTAGATAAGTAAAACAGTCAAAGTGATTGACTGAGAGAGATTGTGTACCTGATGATCTGTAAATCTTCCCTATTTATAGGGATTTTCCCCGTATAAATATGGTAAGTGGGCATTTATGTGAAAGGGGTAAGTCTGCAGGTAGGATCATATAATTGTAGATAATATAATTATATTTCATATATTGGAGGATATCATAATTATATGTACTATAATTATGGATATGATTATATTGCACGGATATTATATCATATAATTATAGATGTGATAATTATATTGTACATGGGCCATTTTGGCTGTTGGGCCTTAGGTTTAGACCGTAACAGAAGCCCCCCAGCTCTGGTTGACTTTGGTGAAGTCGACCTTGAGCTCAGATATGGAATGTTGTTGTATTCGAGACGATCCTGTTGGACCGGGACGACTCTGGCGCTTTAAAGCTTTACTGGGAATTGACGTTCGAGACGTGATACGGTTTGAGCATCCCTTTATTGATATGGCGGTACGAGATGGGCTTGCTAACGTATGTACAAGTTCGAGATGTATTTCATTTGTGATGGTCCGAGACGGGATCCTGATTGATGTGTTGATATGATGTCTCCTTGTTTCTCAACCGTTCTTTGAAACGTTTCATCTTCTCGCGACGTTTCATCTCCCTCGTGACGTGTCGCTTTATTATAGGGTCACGACGGTTCAACTTCTTGGGCCGTCGGAATTATGGGCCTTTCTGGCCCTATAAATAGGAGACGAAGTTTTCTCATTTTGTCACTTTGCTTTGGATTAGCTCTATGTTTCTCTCATTGCGAAATTCTTCTCAAACCCAGAACCGGCTTTCGCGCAGCGACCCGAACTCAGGATCCGACTATCAGGTATTTCTTTTCCTTTTCTTTCTTCCTTTTATGCAAATGAGTGATAGTGAGTCCTTGGAGGTTTTGTCCGGGAAACCTGAGTCGTGGGTATCTCGGAGCTGATCATCTTGTGGGGATAATGAGGGTTTTAGTCCTGAGGTAGCCGAGGTGTTGAGGCGGAGGAATATGACCTCTGGGAAGGTTGTTCGAGCCGAGAATGATAAGGCTTTAGTGAAATCTGAGACGGATTCGTATGATAGTGTTTTTGATGAGTCAGGTGTTAGTCGTCTCGGTTCTGATGAGGGCAGTTGTTATACGGCCTCTGCAGGTGCTGAAATGGTCGACGTTCGTGACGGAGATTATTTTGTGCCTCTATGGGCTGATAGGTATAGGTGGGTGGATCCAGAGGTTCTTGGTACCTGCTCTGTGTATAGACCTGGCTGTCCGGAGCATTATCAGGAGCGTTTGTTTGATTTGGAGGTGTTTGGCTCAGCTGAGATGAAGGAGAAATACAATGTGGTGATTCCTCCCCGAGGGGGCCTTGTTTGTCATTGGTCCGAGACCAATACTCCGTTTTTGTACACTTATGATTTTTTCCACTCTAAGGTGAAGTTGAGGCTTCCGTTCACCGACTTTCAAGAAAGGATGCTTATGTTTTTTAGGTGCGCTCCCTCGCAATTGCATCCTAATTCTTGGGCTTTTATACGATGCTTCGAGCTGATCGTGAACGAGTTTGTTTTTACCCCATCTGTAAGGTTGTTCTTTTATTTTTTCATAGTATTAAGGAAGCATCCTCAGGGGAAGAAATCTGAGACGTTGAAGAGTTGGATTTCTTTTAGGGGACATAAGGATCGTAAGATTATAACCCCTTATGCTGAGTCGGCCAAGAGGGGGAGCATTACCTTTAAACAAGAGTTCTTTCAAGTTCAAGCGGCCGAGGGTGTGAAGCCGTTTTGGGAAGAACGATCTTCCAACACTCCACGTTTTCCTATTTACTGGAGTGATAGGCACTACGAGATGAAGACGTCTGATTTTGAGGTCCCTGAGTCGGCTATTTCCCTACAAGATGCGACGGTGAAGACGTTGTTGATAAAGTCGGTTGAGGAGTGTGGGGCTTTTTCTTCTAAGAAAATTTTAGATGGTCCGACTCGTAGTGTCGGTTTGAGAATTGGTGAGGCTTGTATTTTTTACATGTTTTTTATTAGTACTTCTATCCCGGCTAACCCTTGTTTTCCTGTTTGTAGCTTCCATGGCCAATGTTGCACTCAAGCAACTAAGGGTCTGCAAAACGCCTAGAATGCTAATGTCGGCTCTCAGGACGACGTGCATGTTGACATTGATTTCACTCAACAGGCTGGTGGGAGTGGGGTTGGTCAGACGACTCTTGGTGGACAACCCAATCAGGATGCGGGGAACGGGGTTAAAAATGAGCAGCCTCGCCCTCAGAAGAAGAAAAAATCTGCTAAGGCCAAGAAGAGGCCCCGGGTTGAAGAGTCTTCTGGTGAGTCGGGCCTTAATCTGTATGACTCGAAGGAGGATCTGGACACTCCGGAGGTGGATCGCATTTTGTATAACCCCTTCCTCAGGTCGGTTCATGATAATGTGTCGATTGTCGATCATTTGGGCGATGTGGAGCGCCAATGCCTTCAACATGCCGCGTTTCTGAGGCACTTGCGGCTGGATGTCGTGCCGACGTTTGACCGAGTTAACTCGGATTTAGATGCTCGGACGACGGAGAGGGACACGGCGTTAGTGGATCTTAAGGCTGCTCAAGAGGCCTTGGAGAACGAGAAAAATGAGAGGTTGAAATACAAGGGGTGGCTCAAGTCAGCCAAGGAAAAGAACGAGACTCTTGAGGCTGATATGAACAAGTTGAAGGCCAACTTGGAGAAGTTGCAGGTGGCTCCTTCGGCGTCCGGTATGACTGAAGAAGCCGTGACTGATCTTGTGAGGAAGAATTTCCAGAAGGCTCAGGCTAAATTTAATGAAGAAAAAGCTAGCCTCGTGAAGCTTTCCGAGCAGATTATCAAAGCTTCTTTTAGGAATGTCGTGGCGTAGTTGGGAATACTCAATCCCGGTTTGAAGGTTGATGGGTCTTCATCCAAGTGTGAGGTTTTCCAGGGGAGGATTTGCCGGGTCGACATGGAGAAGGTGTATGTTGATGCTGCTTCTGGTGAGGAAGTCGGCCCGTATGAAGAATGACCTCCCCTTGTTTTTTAAACTTGTAATTTTTGTGAAATTGTATATTTTGTAATGACAATGGCTAGTTCAGAACATCACCAAGTTTCCTGTGTTTCGCTTTTCCTATCTTGGTTGTGTTTTATTATTGCGTGTTATACTCGTGAGTACGCTTTGATTTGCCTTTTGACGTTAGTATGCTTTTAACGCTTTGATTTTGGTCTTGCGCTTTTAACGTTGGTACGCTTTTAACGCATTGGTCTTGGATTCACGCTTTTAACGTTGTTACGCTTTTAACGCTTTTGATAGTTGTAAAAACTCAAGGCCGTGATGCTCTTCACATCCGGTTTTATTAATACTGAAATTCAATGACCGAGGCGCTCTTCGCGTCCGGTTTTAAACAAAATAGAAAATTTCCTAACTGTAGGTCTTGAGCTTGTCCGAGTTCCAAAATCTTGGTACGACTTTTCCCTCAAGTGTTTCTATCTTGTATGCTCCATTTCCGGTTGTCTCAGTGACTCTATAGGGGCCTTCCCAGTTTGCTGCAAGTTTCCCTTGGGCTGCGTTCTTGTTGCCGATGTCGGCTCTCCGCAAGACAAGATCTCCAGGTTGGAAGCTTCTGGCCATCACTTTGGCATTGCGCCGAGTTGTGAGGCGTTCTTTCAAAGTTGAGTCTCGGATGTGCGCCACTGCCCGAGTTTCATCCAAGAAGTCTAGCTCTTCAAGTATGGCTTTGTCGTTGGTGTCTTGGTTGAAATTTTCTACTCTCCAACTCGGTTCTCCAATTTCGACCGGGATGAGTGCCTCAGTTCCATAGGTGAGCCGAAAAGGGGTCTCATTGGTGGATGATTGTGGGGTGGTTCGATATGCCCATAGGACATGGTCGAGTTGTTCCACCTAGTTGCCTTTGGCATTGTCTAGTCTTCTTTTGAGGGCTTTGAGGATCACCTTGTTTGCGGACTCGGCCTGGCCATTGGTTTGTGGGTGCTCCACTGAAGTGAAATGCTGCTTGATCTTTAAACCTGACAAAAGCTCTCTGAACTTCTTATCAGTGAACTGGGTTCCATTATCCGTGATCACGGATTGAGGGATCCCGAACCTGGAGACGATGTTCTTGTAGATGAAATTTTGGACCTTAGCTGAATTGATTGTGGCAAGGGGTTCTGCTTCAATCCATTTGGTGAAGTAGTCCACTACTACCACTAGAAACTTGACTTGTCCTGGAGCGGGTGGGAAAGGACCGAGTATGTCAATGCCCTATTGGTGGAAGGGCCAAGGGGCCAACATGGTGGTTAGCTAAGAAGAGGGTTGACGGTGGATGGAGTCATTCTTCTGGCACACTTCACACTTCTTGACAAAGTTCATGGAATCCTGAATTAGGGTTGGCCAGTAATACCCGGCCCTGAGGGCTTTTCTTGATAGTGTTCTTCCTCTTTGGTGGTTTCCGCAGCTGCCTTCATGTAACTCGGCCAGGATGTATTTGACCTTGCTGTCTTCAACACATTTGAGCAAGGGGGTCGAGAATCCCTTTTTGTACAATTTTTCTTTGACAACTGTGAAACGAGACGCTAGTCGTCTCAGTTTCTTGGCTTCTTTCTCCTCTTCAGGGAGTTTGCCTGTCAGGATGTAATTCTTGATGTGGGTTATCCATGATTCAAACTCTTCAATTGCTAAGACAGACGGTTCTGAAATTGTTGGGGTTGAGACGACTTCTTGGAGAATTGGCTTGTTATTTCCCAGTTTTTTGGTGCTTACCAACCTGGAGAGTATGTCGGCTCTGGTGTTTTCGGCTCTTGGGACGTGTTGGAAGATGATTTCTTCAAACCCGTCGCTTGAGAGTTTTACTTTCTCCAAGTACCTCTGCAATAATGGTTCCTTTGCCTAGTAATCTCATTTGATCTAAGATACCATCAGTAGGGAATCGCTGCACACTAAGACCTTTTTGGCCCCAACTTCCTTTGCCATCAATAAGCCAGCTATGCATGCCTCATACTCTACTTGATTGTTTGAAGTAGAGAATTCAAACTTTAGAGATTTTTCAATGCAAACTCCATTGGGTCCTTCTAGGACTATCCCGGCTCCAGCACCTTTTTTGTTGGATGAGCCGTCCACGAAAACGGTCCATTCAGAACTGGGGGCATCCTCTGGGGGGGTCATTTCAGCAACAAAGTCGGCCAGGATCTGACTTTTAAGAGTAGTGCGACTTTCATAGTGAATGTCAAACTCGGATAACTCCAGAGCCCAAGCCGGCATGCGCTCTGAAAGGTCTGGTTTGTGAAGGACGAGTTTGAGTGGTAAGTCGGTGCACACTGTGACTTTGTGTCCCTGGAAGTAATGTCATAGTTTGCGAACAGTTGTTAAGACGGCCAAAGCACGTTTCTCTAACTTCTGATACCTTAACTCGGCTCCCTGGAGTGCTTTGCTGATGAAGTAGATGGGGAATTGGTCGCGCCCTTCTTCCCTAATTAAGACCGAACTTAAGGCCTGGTTGGTTATGGAGATATAGAGGTACAGATGTTCCCCTGGAGCCGGTTTAACCAAAATTGGGGGATTTGCTAATGTCTGCTTGAGCTGGTGAAAGGAGGCTTCGCATTCACTGGACCAGGTGAAGGATTTTCCCTTGCGAAGGAGTTGGAAAAAGGGAAGAGATCTTGTGGCCGCCTTGGGGATGAATCGGCTGAGAGCAGTGATCCTCCCATTAAGCTGCTGAATTTCCTTGATGCAAGTTGGACTTTTCATATCTAACACGGCTTTACATTTGTCCGGGTTTGCTTCAACTCCTATGTTGGTAAGGAGGAATCCCAGGAAGTGTCCTGATGGTACACCGAAAGAGCATTTGAGGGGGTTGAGTCTCATGTTGTGCTTCCTGAGTCGGTCAAAGACTGACTCTAAGTCGGCCACATGGTCGTTTCCCTCAGCGGTTTTCCCATCATGTCCCCAAAAACCTTAGTCATCATTCTTTGGTATGTGGCATCGACATTCTTCAGACCAAAAGGCATCATGGTGTAGCAGTAGATACCCTTGTCGGTGATGAAAGCCGTCTTCTCTTCATCGTCCTGGTCCATAGGAATTTGGTTGTAGCTTAAGTAGGCGTCCATGAAAGACAACCAACGGTACCCTGACGAGTTGTCGACCAGCTGGTCGATGTTGGGAAGAGGGAAAGGATCTTTGGGGCGGGCTTTATTCAAATCTGTGTAGTCCACGCACATTCTCCATTTTCCATTTGACTTTTTCACAAGGATGACATTGGATAACCAAGTGACGTACTTGCATTCTCTGGTGAACTCAGCTTTAAGGAGCTCTTCTATCTGTTGGTTTGCTGCCTGTTGTCTTACAAGGTCGATTTTCCTCTTTTTCTGGGCGACCGACTTAGCATTGGGGTCAACAGATAGTTTATGACAGCAGAAGTTGGGGTCAATTCCTGGAATGTCGGCTGAGGTCCATGCGAACAGGTCTGAGTTCTTGGAAAGCAACTTCTTCAGTTTCTCTTCCATGGTGTGGTCCATGTCACAGCCGATTTTGGTCGCCTGCTCAACAGAAGTCCCAATTTGAAAAGGTTTTGTCTTTGCAGCCGGCTCAATTCTATCTCTTCCCTTGGGATCAGACTCGGCTCTGGGGTCAAGATCTACCAAATGGACTTGGCCTATGGATATTGTCTTCTCTGGCTGAGATGTGGGTAGGGTGGTTAGAGCGGCATTATAACACTTTCTTGCTTTTGCCCGGTCTCCCTGGACTGTGATTACTTTACCATCTCGGTCTGGGAACTTCATCACCAAGTGCTTGGTGGAAATGACTGCTCCTAGGGCGTTCAGAGACGGACGTCCGAGTATGGCATTGTACAGGCTGGGACAATCGACTATCAAGAACTTAGCCGAGATGGCCTTGCTCTGGGTTTCGGTGCCGACCCTGAGTGTGGTCTGAAGGTATCCCTTGGGTTGGATCCTTTCTCCAGAAAAGCCCACCAAATCTCCTGAATAGGGCAGGAGTGACTCTGGGGGTAGCAGTAATTGGGTGTAAGTTCTGTAGAAGAGGATGTCGGCTGAACTGCCCTGGTCAACAAAGATGCGTCCGACATCACCATCTCCTATCAGGGAACGAATCACAAAAGGATCGTCGTGCTCTACTACATCATCGAAAAGTCTTCGTCCGAGAAGGTTATAACCGGATTTGGGGGTCTTTTAGCTGCTGTCTTCATGTCGGTTTGGTCGACACTGGAGACTTCCCGGAGGTGTCTCTTCCTTGAATTGTTTGACAGTCCTCCACCAGCAAATGCTCCTGAAATCATATTGATCCGCACCCTTGGTGTGGTCTGAGTTGTGTGGTTACTGGAGCCGGCTTTGTCTTCTTTGTTGTCATACTTCTTGGGGGATGTAGAACATTTTCTTTTCTTTTCATTCCCTCCTTCTGAACTGGGGGATTTCTTTCACTCTTCATTCTTCCGATATCCTCCCTAGGACCGGTTCTTCTTCACATAACGACCAAGTCGGCCGTCTCGAATGAGCTGCTCGATGAAGTCGCGCAGCTGTATGCACTCATCAGTGTTGTGCCCATATCCTTCATGGAAAGAGCAATATTTGGATTTATCTTTTTGGGCCGAGGCTTTAAGTGGTGGAGGTTTGGGTATGTCGGCCAGCTCAGTGTGCATTACTTCCTTCAAAATCTTCCCAGGGTTTCCGTTCAGAGGGGCATAGTTGTTGTATCGACCTTTAGGGGGTCGACGTTGATCTTGCTGGTGATGTCCTCTATCCTTCCCCTTGTGTTGGTCATGGTAGGAATCTCGGTCTTGCCTCTGGTGATTATCGTGCTTGCCAGCTACTGAAGTAGGCTGGATGTCTCTAGAAGGGGGGTTGAATAGAGACTTTGTGAAAATTGTTCCTGAAAATTCTTAGAACTCTGAACTTTAAAAGTTGAGACGTGATCTCAAGTCTGATGACTTGGTGTCTCTGTTAAGACAGGTTGTAAGGCAGCGTTAATTTTAAAGTTCTGGTTGAGTTTCAAATATCTTTATGATCTTAAATCAGTTTGAAATAATTGTATAAAACAATTTTACAGTTGTTAATAGAGATGAGATAGGTAAGATAGAGACGAGAGTAAGAGAGATAGCACGAAGATCTTATCCTGGTTCACCCACACCTTGGGCTACGTCCAGTCCTCACAACCTGTGAGATTTCCACTATTGACAACTAGTCAAATACAAGTATTCTTACAGCCTCTTCAGGACGTCTCTCACACCAAGCCTAGGCACCTCCTATCTTGGCTGAGTCACAAGTATTCTTACAGCCTTTTTAGACGCAAACAACTCACTCTAAGACTAGGCACACTTCCTATCTTAGATGAGACAGGTTATAGGAGAATGATGTTTTGAGATGGATTCTAGCTTACATACAGTGTATGAATGAGCAATAAATTTAAGCTAGTTGTTCTCTCTTCTAAATGATAATAGTACAATTTGTGGCAAGAGAGAGATGGAGACTAAATGAAATTCTCAAGTTGAGAGAAAAACTCTGGATATGAGCTTATTGAGATAGGCTCTTGAGATGTCACTTGAGATGAGTTGAAAAGCTAAGTATTTTCAATAATGGATGTAGTCTCTCTTGATCTTTCCACTGTAGCTCTTCAGCATTTATATCAAAGAGTAGTTAGCCGTTTGAGAGCCGTTGGAGATGTGTCAACTCATATTTTCTGGATGAGACAGATTGCTTTTAAAGTGCATACGTCATTGTGACAGTTGCACAGTGTACTGGTCTTTACTTTATCCTGACTTGACAACTTGACTTTTTAGACTGTACTTGTGCCTTTATGCAGGGTCTGACTCTTCCTTCTGTATGCCACTTAACTCTTCTCATCTGAACCTGAGACAACATCTGACCTTGAGACAACGTCTGATCTTGAGACAGGGTCTGATCTTGAGACAACGTCTCAAGCTGTTCTTGCATCTGATCTTTACTTGAGCTGATCTCTTGCTTATTTCTAATCTTAAGTCTCATGGTTCTTGTTTGACATTCTTAATGTAGTTTATAGTGTGCTGTTAGACCTGTCTCTTTACCTTGAGATAGTCTCATGACCTCGCATCTATTCTTGAGACAAGTCTCAAGCTGTTTAATGAATCTGTGATGCATTTGATGCTTTAGGTTCTTCATTATTTCCTTGTTTCTTTTACATGGTGCTTCTCTTTATGAAGTTAAGATCTGCAATAAAAGAGATCTAACAATGTTCTGCCACACACTTGAACAGACAATCAGTAACATCAAAGAGAACATATCATATATTTTAAACTTTAGTGGTTTGACATATTAAAAACATTCTTGGAGGTGAGTTTGTCTCAACAGCTACGACCAAATGGACTTCCCTTCCCACGTACTTGTGCGAACGTTGCCTGAATTGCTCCATGGAGCGGATCGGTTCCTCTGAAAGAGAGATAGCAAGCGGTGAACCAGGTGAGAGGGCCGAGACGACGCATACGAGTTGAACATTCTCGGCTAGGTCTGGGATAAGGGCACATTCTTTGTAGAACCGGGATAGGAAGGTTCTGAGGGGCTCATCTTTGTTTTGCTTGACCTTGGCCAGTGTAAACTGATCCCTGGGAATTTCTATGGAGATGGTAAATCGTCCCAGGAAGGTGTGTTGCATATCGTCCCACGAATCTATGGATCCCAGGGGGAGGGTTTTGAACCAGGCTAAGGCCTCTCCCTTCAAAGTTCTTGGGAACGAGGGACAGATGACGGCTTCAGGGGCACCGACGAACAACATCTCATTGGTGAAGGCGTCCAAGTGTTTGACCGAGTCTGTGATCCCATTGAAGGTTTCAATAGGGAGAGCACCCCTGTATTGTTTAGGTATCTCGACCCGGGCCAGTCTTTCAGAGAATGGATGCCGGAAAGGGCAGGGCCAACAGCGGACCTTGGTTGCTGGACCTCTTGCTGATCCCGGTCTGAATTAGGCCGAGAATAGATTATGGGTTGAGGTTGAGGATTTACATTGCGTTCCAAATGTCGGATGCGCTCTTCTAGATGGCTTACAGCCGGCTCTTCGACCACTTTGTGGGGACGGGGCTCGCGGAACAGCTGCTGGCGCTGTTCTTGAAGTGCTTTGAGTTGAGCCTCGAGGTGTCGGATAACCTCGTCTCGTAGGTCGGATTGGTGGTCTTCCTCGTGTGCCCCCTTTTGATTACGAGGTTGTGAGGTTCCTTCTTGCTCTATTAATTCATCCTGGGGTCCGAGATCCTCCACCCATCCATCAGGTGTTGGTTGAGGACGGACCTTCGTAGTCTGGAGACGGGTTGTGACCGTCATGCTGGAGAGGGGGAGGCCCTCCTTCTAGCGTCAAATGTTCTGGAGTAGAATTCGAACCTGGGTCTGAGTTAGCAGGATAGAAGTCGGATCCGAATCCGGATAGTGTAGGCTTGAATCCGAGTTGAACCCTGGGGGGTGTACCTGCAAAGGGACTCCGACGCCCAAGTTAGATAAGTAAAACAGTCAAAGTGATTGACTGAGAGAGATTGTGTACTTGATGATCTGTAAATCTTCCCTATTTACAGGGATTTTCCCCGTGTAAATATGGTAAGTGGGCATTTATGTGAAAGGGGTAAGTCTGCAGGTAGGATCATATAATTATAGATAATATAATTATATTTCATATATTGAAGGATATCATAATTATATGTAGTATAATTATGGATATGATTATATTGTACATGGATATTATATCATATAATTATAAATGTGATAATTATATTGTACATGGGCCATTTTGACTGTTGGATCTTAGGTTTAGATCATAACATAAATATTTTTTTTTCAATTTAATAATTATTATTATAATTATTTTTACAAATATTTTTAATTAAATCTAATACTCAACTCTTGTGGTATTTCCGCACCGTATGTCTCACGGTTTCCCGCTGGTGGCAAGTAAAATGTAAAACGGCATTGAAACTTAAAAAAGAAATGGTTTTGTTCACACAAACAGGGAAGTAGACCGGCCCAGGCTCAGAAAGCAATAGCGACGAAACCCAACGCGTCACTCAGCCCAGTTGGCTCCCGAATCAAACACCGAACCATCGTTCTCTCTCGAGGCTAGCTACTAGCTAGAGGCTACTACCGCCATTGTCCCCCTCAGGCCTCAACCTTCGCTCTCCTCTCCACCCGCCATGTCCACTGCCAAATCGCGCAACTTCCGCCGCCGCGGCGGCGACACCGAAACCAACGACGACGACGGCGACACCTCCTCCGCACCCACCCTCTCTTCCAAGCCCCCTTCCTCCGCCAAGCCCAAGAAGTCCCAAGCTCCCAAACTTAGCTTCGCCGACGACGACGATAATGACAACGAAAACCCGCGGCCGCGCTCCACCGCCAAACCCCACCGCTCCGGCGGCGCCAAACCCTCTTCCTCTCACAAAATAACCACTCTCAAAGACCGAATCGCACATTCCTCTTCTCCTTCGGTCCCTTCCAACGTTCAACCCCAAGCTGGAACCTACACCAAAGAAGCACTTCGTGAGCTCCAGAAAAACACCCGAACCCTGGTCACTAGTAGCGCCTCTCGTCCTTCTCCTTCTCCTTCTTCCGATCCTAAACCCTCCTCCGAACCTGTCATCGTCTTGAAGGGCCTCGTCAAACCCTTGGCTCCCGAGCCTCAGGGTCGGGAATCGGATTCCGAAGGGGAACACAATGAAGTTGAGGCCAAATTAGCTTCCATTGGCATTCAGAACGGGAAAGACTCACTCATTCCCGATGAAGAGACCATCAGAGCTATCCGGGCGAAGCGGGAGCGCCTCCGGCAGGCGCGGCCTGCGGCACAGGATTATATCTCATTGGATGGTGGCAGCAATCACGGCGCTGCTGAGGGGCTGAGCGATGAGGAGCCAGAATTTCGGGGCCGAATTGCAATGTTTGGGGAGAAGGTGGAAGGTGGGAAGAAAGGTGTCTTTGAGGATGTGGATGAGAGGGGAGTGGATGGGAGGTTCAAGGGTGGGGAGGGTGAGGAGGAGGAGGATGAAGAGGAGAAGATGTGGGAAGAAGAGCAGTTTAGGAAAGGACTGGGGAAGAGAATGGATGAAGGGTCTGGTAGGGTGGGTGCCAGTGATGTTCCTGTTGTGCAAGGTGCCCAACAGCACAAGTTTGTTGTTTCCTCTGCTGCAACTGTGTATGGTGCAGTTCCAACTGCAGCAGCATCAGTGAGTCCTAGCATTGGAGGAGCAATCCAAGTGCCATCGGCTTTGGATGTCATGTCTATATCTCAGCAAGCTGAGATTGCGAAAAAAGCTTTGCTGGATAATGTGAGGAGGCTTAAGGTAAGGATTACTAATGTCATATGGCCAAATTGACTGTGTATTAGGCTGAGTTGTTATGTTAATTATCAGATTAGTGATCTTGCTCATCTTGTGTACATGATGCTTGCACTGTCATTATAATTATTTTTCAGTTTCAACACTTACATTATTATTGATTAAATTAAAATTAGTTACTAGTTAGAGTAATTGAGTGTATCGGTATCAGATGGTAACTTAGGCATCTATAAAGTGAATTGATCCCTTTTCTCTCTGACTTTTGTACCATCTAGTGTGTAGTCCTATTGTAATAAAATCTTGCCAAGTTGAGGGACTTCTGGCATTTGGTCAGATGATTTCTATTGTAAATTTCATCTAGGGTTTTAAATTGGTTTGTGGTAGGCCTGTTAAAATGGTCCAATTGTCCACCATCCATCCAGCCCATCCAAATGAAAATCTGATCCAATCCATCCAACTGTGAACAAAAAAATAATTGGACTGGACTGGATGGGTAAGGCTTCACTCCTTGAATCTTCATGTCTAATAAGTCTTGCTGCAGTAGACTAACTAGGATTTGCATTTTTGTTTAAAAGTAGATGCCATTTATAATGTGCTGCTCTGCTGATACATACCTGGGCAGTAGTAACTTCAGATTTTGGATCTGTCCTGCAAATTCAGAACAACTATGATGTCATTTGTGACCTGAGAGGTTTTGAGAGGAGTAAAAAGGTAAGATCCCTATGGGGTTGTTTAGTAAATGTAGTTATCTGGTGCCCTGTTTATTTAGAGGGATTCCTTTGATAGATATGGAGATTGGAGAGAGATCAGAGAGCTTTGCTTAGTTTGTGTCTTTGTTTATAGGCATTCTTTAATCTAAAGTGATTTATTGAAAATTTGGTTTTGATAGAACCCAATGGTGCATGTAGCTGACATAACCTAGTGGGGCAATGTCTGGTTGTTGTTGTTTATTTTTTGTGGATTTATTATCTTGAACTGATGCACTCTCTTACTTCCTTTTCCTAATAGTTTCTTATTCTAGGAATGAAGGGGTTTAGTACAAGAAATGATCCTTAAACTTATTTTTTGTTTTTTTTTTCAATAGACTTTCCCCCATCTTAATTTATCCTTTAGTTAAATGATCTCCAAGGGGTGCAGACGGGTGGTTTAATGAATGTGTTTGAAGTGGGTTGTCTCCTTTTATGGTAGCCAACAAATGATACTTTCTCTTTATATGTAATTGTCCGTTGTGTTGTAGTTGTTCTAAAGGAGTCCATGATTCAATTTTACATTGGTCAGAAGCATTGTTTTAAATTGCGGACCGCAACACCTGTTGCGGCCGCAATATTGCCGTTGCGGTAGTGTCCGCAACCGCATCGGACCGCAATTGCGGTGTGATTGAAATTCACAGTGAAATCCGCAACGTAACACCGCAACGGCCGCAACGCAACGGCTGTAACGGCCGCATCGGCCGCATCAGGCCGCAATTCTGATAAAAATTATTTTTTTATTCTTTTTCTATATTTATTTAGTAGATTTAGAAGAAAATTTGAAGGGTTAGAGAGATTTAAAGATGATAGTAGAGTGATGGTAAATGAAAAATGCAATTTAGGAGAGGGAATAAGAGATGTAAGATTATAAACATGATTCGTAAAATATCACATTTGGTGCAAGAATAAAATAATTTCACACCGCAACGGCCGCAAAGCACGTTGCGACAGCCGCAATGCCCGCAATCGCAGCGGCCGCAACCGCGACCGCGACCGCAACCGCAATTTAAAACCATGGTCAGAAGCAAAAATAGCATATTTGCATTTGGAGTCTGCTAGTTTGGAGGAGTGCTTAGTGACTGATAATAGGCAATTCAGTAGTAGTAAGCAGGGAAGAGGTTTGCAGTGCTCTGCTTTGATGATAATTAGTGTCTTTGGGATAGGGGTTATATTTCTTGTCTATTTGATTTTCATGGG
The DNA here is from genome assembly GCA_026901365.1 of Sesbania bispinosa. NCBI lineage: Eukaryota > Viridiplantae > Streptophyta > Magnoliopsida > Fabales > Fabaceae > Sesbania > Sesbania bispinosa. The sequence goes on along the minus strand of QLOH01001131.1, from coordinate 72,923 downwards.
GAGATTTAAAAGCTGTTTCTTGTTTTTGTGATGGTGGGGGAGCCTTGCCCTCCCTTTCTAGTCCCTGAATTGTACATGTCTTTTGGTTAATACAGCACATTATAAATGGCTTCACTTACTGTTTGATCATTAGGTTTAGGGGAAAAAGGGGGAAAAAAGAACAAAACAGAGAGCTCTACTTATTAAATAAATAAATAAATCAAAGTCTAGATACTCTTCAGCATGCAAAGATCATGACCTGCCACTGTAATTCCACACACTTCACACTGAGCTACCTAAAGTTACTGTCCCAGAATTGCCAAAGCCTGAGCTACCTAAAGTCCCTGAAATTCCTAAATCCATTCCAACCACCAGTCCTTAAATTCAAATTATACCGTTGGTTTTGCCTCAAGGTCATAACTGGGTACTATCCTAGCTCATGTTGTTTGAGGGGTGTGATATGATTTAGGTTATATATCCTATTCTGTATAATTTGTTATATTATATGTTATATTCTGTATAATTTAGGTTATATATCCTATTCTGTATAATTTAGTATATAATTTGTTATATGATTTAGGTTATATATCCTATTCTGTATAATACTGCCAGCCAAAAAGATCAATAGTAGAATGTCGTGTCACCAATATTAATTTTTCTTCTAAGATGAAATATTCCCTTCCTTCAACTAATTCCAATGTGATTTCTGTGAAATATATATAGCTAGTATGTTTTAGTTATAAATAACACTCACAAACTAAATGTTAGTGGCTTAAAACAATTAATATTTTTTCATTGCCAAATACATAACATGACTGACCGAAAGAAATCATCATATACAAACGGTTCTTTCAATGCTTTTTCTGTTACATTAATACTAAAAAATTATATATATATATATCTAAACATGCAGTTTCTTCTCTCTAAATAAGGTCAAAATATATATACTAGGTAGTATCATCATAAACAAGTTGAGATTACTACTTTCTAGCAAACTGGCCATTAGTATATATCAATTAATCAACTCTACTATTTTGACTCTGAAAATTATGCTTTTTTTTTTGGTCGAAAATTATGCTTCGAAATCAGGTCAAAATAGGAGGAGAGACTCATCAACTGCCCTAAGCCATTATGACCTTATAACAATGTGGTCTCTGGGGTTTCTTTCTTTTTTACTCTCTGTTGAGCTTAAGCTTCAAGGCTGAAGCTTTGAAAATGTGTGACTTGGTTTAGAATTGGTGAGAGAAGAGGGGTTCTTATAGGACTTGAGGGATGTTGTCAAGATAAATCTTAAAGTATTAAAGATTTATTTAATAAGTAGAGCTCTCTGTTTTGTTTTTTTCCCCTTTTTCTCATCAATTAGACTTTGCTGAAGTGGTTAATACAGCACATTTATTTATTTAATAAGTCTAAATTTATTCCCCAACGCAATTTCTATTATTAATTTTCTTGTGTTTAAAGCCCCTTGTGATCATGTAGAATCTAGGAGATTGCGTACCATACTTATATAATTAGTTTTACATGCCATAATTTATGAAAAATATAGAGAGAGAGGAGAGAGAAACAAGGAGAGAGAGAGAGGAGAGAGAAACGGAGGAGAGAGAGGAAACAGAAACAGAGAGACAAAGGAGAGAGAAACAGGGGGGAGAGAGAGGAGAGAGAATTTTAATAAATGAAAAATATATATAGAGAGAAATTTTTAGTTAAAATTTTTTAGTTAATAAAAAAAATATTTTAAAAGAATAATAATTTTTTTTTTAAAAAAGTATGGATGCATTGGATATCCATCCATAAAATAATTGTTAATGGATGGATTGGATGGTTTTTATTTAATGGGTCATGGATGGATTGGATTTTTATAATATATTTTTAGTGGATCATAAATGGATTAATGAATTGTTTCAATCCATCCATTATAATCCTGGTCTAAATCCACCCAATCCATCCATTTGCCACCCCTAGTTTGTGGTTTTTGTTTTGGCCATTATGGGGTTAAGTGGGCCAATTGCGGTCAATGCAGTTTGCAATCACAGCATGATGCATTTGCAGCGAGCATTGCAGCCAATATATTGTGGCTTGTGGCCATATCACATGATGTAGTCTGCAATTTATTACCTTGATTACATATGGAACTTAAGATACAGAAGTTGAAAGAAAAGGATGGCCATAATTGTGGAGGGACCAATAATATAGGCTTAACATTCACTATTCAAGTTAGTTTGTACTTAAATGGGTCAAGTGGAGTCTTTTCCAAACATGTATGTTTTATATGGAATTATGGATAGCTAATTACATTTTTTCACATAAGCTAACCGCGAAAGTTGCCTTAGATATGGGACTTTCTCTGGCATGAAATATGCAACCTTCTCTTCTAGTAGATTGATATGTCTTCTTAATTCCTGAATGTTTTTTTCTTTTTAATTTCATTTTTAAATGTCAGGAATCTCATGGAAGAACAATGTCATCATTGAATACAACTGATGAAAATTTGTCAGCCTCCCTCTTGAACATTACTGCTCTTGAAAACTCTTTAGTGGCAGCTGATGAGAAGTACAGGTTTATGCAAAAGCTTCGAAGTTATGTCACAAATATATGTGACTTTTTACAGGTAACTATATATCTTGCATTCTTCTGTCTTCCAAGTTATTTATCTTTATTCATAATATAGTCCGATTGAGTAATATATTATTTCTGGAAGTTATCCCCCCTCTTATAACTAGTTTTGCTTCATTTTGTTCTTCCCTACATCCCTGTGTTCTAGTACTGAGACACTGAGGTACCTGTGTTGAAAGAATTGTTTTCACACTCTTTTGATCTGTTATGGGATAGAATTCGTTATTTGGCCTGTTCTTTGTTCATGGTTGCTTAAAGGGACTACCTAATATTTATGTAGAGAGATAATAGATTTTTATTGCAATGATGAGCTTATTTTTCTTTTTGTTTTGCTTGAGGAGGGTATCTTAACATGTCCTTGTCTTTGTATTTGCTTCTTTCTTCTCTAATAAATTTTCTCTTGTCCATAAGGACTGAAAACAATAATTTAAGATAGTGACGCAGTCATGTTTGAAATATGTAGGGGGCACTTAAATGAATCAACTGAGAAAAGATAAGCTAGTGGTTTTCTAATGTGGTTATGCACGACTAAATAGGAAAATCTTCATGCTGAATTGATTGGTATTGTCCAATTTTTTATTCTCTTTTGGTTAATGTGTTGTTCAAAATGGTAATGACATGTGGAAGGTCTATTGGCAAATTAATTTATGTATAGATCAAGGCAAATGAAGACAAGAAAACAGGATTCTTGGCCATGTGCTATTGAATAGAAAATGACTCTTCATTGTCTTGTTATGAAATTAGTGCTTGGTGGCAGTGTTATCAAGATTGCTTGCAAGATCGTACCCGATCTTACGATTTTGCAGCTGCCTCTCGAGCTGGATTGTGCCCAGGTGGGATCAAGGTGAGATCGACGATCTGTCTCGTAAGATCATGAGATCGCGTGATTTGGGTGATCCTGCTTGAACCTAACTTCGCTGACCCTTTTCAGTTTAGACCCCAAACCCCCCCCCCCCCCCCCCCCCCCCCCCCCCCCCCCCCCAAACCCATCCTTCACCAACATTCAGAACCCTAAATGAAGCATCTTCTCTGCGTCTTCTTCATTGGACCTTGCACGCCATTAACAGAGCTTCTGAGTGCTCTGTTTCAGTATTCAATAGTCGCTGAGTTTGTACCTCTGTTGATTGGCGCATTAGGGATTTGATATAGGCTTGGAGTGTTTTCCCTTGTGTTTTAGATTTTTAGTTGTTTTATTTTTATGACTTATGAGTATGGATGACTTATGACTTATTATGAGTAGCACTAATGACTAATTATGACTTGTTTTTATCTTATGGTTTATGAAATTTCAGTTTAAGTTTGCTTGAATGTTGTGTTTGTAGGCCATTTTAAAATTTTCTACGCATATTATAGTTTTTAGTATAATTTGATATTTGGGTAGGATCTTACGATCCTAGCTTTACAATCTTGCAACCCCCTCCTGATCTTGCGTAGGATCTCAAGTTTGGTCTTAGTACATGATTGTTAAAATTGCAATCCTTCTTAAATGGTGCACATTTAGGTATTTGAAAGGCTGGAGTGACCCTGAACCCTGCTACAAACTCATTTGGCTGGGATCATACAAAGCTAGTGATCCCAGCTAGCCCTCCAGATGCATTTCCCTAAACCCAGAAGAAACACAAATTTGTGGGGGGTATGCTTTCTTTTTTAATATACAGAACCTAGCTCAAGCCACAGATTTTTTTATTCCTCACCCCTCTTCATTTTACTTGGTATTGTATTTTGGATTTTCCTATCCTAGGTTGCTGGTGGAGGAGTATAAAATGAGGATTTGAAATGTTGGATATTTAGGATTTAGCGGATTCCCTGGCTGGACCTATGGCTTGCAGAGGTTTAAGAGCTGAAATGAACAGGATTCTTTTAAAGCCACTTGAAAAGCATGATAGTGATACTTCTAATAACATTGAGAAATATGTATTTTCTCATTGCTTGATATTTCAAACTTGAAACTCAATTATGTGCTTGTCATTTTTGCTAATGCTTTTGTGGGGTATCATTTATTGAGTGTGTAACTGAGGTTATCCTGTGACTTCTAATTTCAGCATAAAGCTTTCTACATTGAAGAACTTGAAGAGCAGATGAAGAAACTTCATGAAGATCGTGCATCAGCCATTTTCGAAAGAAGAGCCTCTAACAATGATGATGAAATGACCGAGGTTGAAGCAGCTGTGAAAGCTGCAATGTCAGTTTTAAGCAGGAAAGGTGACAATGTGGAAGCTGCCAAAAATGCAGCTCAGGATGCATTTGCTGCTGTAAGAAAACAAAAAGATTTGCCTGTGAAGTTGGATGAATATGGTAGAGATTTAAATCTTGAGAAACGGATGAAAATGAAAGTCAGGGCCGAGGCTCGTCAACGCAAGAGATCTAAAGCATTTGATTCTAATAAACTGGTATCCAGGGACTTGCATGATCATAAAATAGAGGGTGAATCAAGCACTGATGAGAGTGATAGTGAGAGCCAAGCATATGAGTCACAACGTGATTTGGTGCTGCAGGCTGCTGATGAGATTTTCAGTGATGCTTCTGAGGAATATGGTCAATTAAGCTTGGTCAAAAAAAGAATGGAAGAATGGAAAACAGAGTATTCATCAAGCTATAATGATGCTTATATTTCATTGAGTCTTCCAATGATCTTCTCTCCATACATAAGATTGGAACTACTGAGGTGGGACCCTCTTCACAAGGGTTTAGATTTTCAAGAGATGAAATGGTATTTACTTGTTCTTTATTTTCCATTTTCACTATTTTCTCTTGAAACTTTGCAGAGGGATTCTTGTGTCAGGCTTGTTTTTTATAGCCACTTAATTACACTCCTCACTTGATTATGTATAGATGCACATTATGTGGTTATCTTTTACCTTCCATTAATTTACAATATAATGAGTTTTTCTTTCTCTCTTCATATTCAGGTATAAATTGTTGTTCACTTATGGTTTGCCTGAAGATGGAAACGATATTCATGATGATGGAGATGTTGACCTTGAGCTTGTTCCTAATTTGGTGGAAAAGGTTGCACTTCCTATTCTGCATTATGAAATTTCCCATTGCTGGGACATGCTTAGTCAACAGGAAACAGTGAATGCTATTGCTGCTACAAAATTGATTGTGCAACATGTGTCTCATGAAAGTGAAGCTCTTGCAAATCTGCTAGTTTCCATTCGCACACGACTGGCTGATGCTGTTACAAATATTATGGTATGCTCAGTCAGCATATACAGTTACTAGTTAGAAAATACATTTTCATTCATCTTCATTTTATCTTAAAAAGTTTAAAAATATGCACAAATAGGTATTTGATTTGTTCATTTTCTGTCGGTCTGCATAGTGATGTTTATTTTTTCACAACATTGATCTCATAGAAACTTGAAATAATGAAGCAGTTGATAAAATTCTCATCTTGTCTACTTTGTAGGTCCCAACATGGAGTCCAATACTACTAGCTGCTGTACCAGATGCTGCACGAATCGCAGCATATCGATTTGGTGTGTCGGTTCGATTATTGAGAAATATTTGCTTGTGGAAGGACATATTTGCAATGCCAGTGTTAGAGAAGCTTGCTCTAGATGAGCTTCTATGTGGAAAAGTTCTGCCTCACTTTAGAAGCATATCAGAAAATGTTCATGATGCAATAACAAGAACAGAACGGGTTATTGCTTCCCTCTCTGGGGTCTGGGCTGGCCCAAGCGTCATTGGTGATACACAGTATGTTGATATTACTCTGTCAAATTTGTTGTAACTTTGGTGATTACATAATACATGTTTCGTTGGAAAATACATTTTGCATGTTCTTGAGACTCATCTAAAATCACATGACTGTCTGTTTGCATCCTAGGACTAACTTAGGGCAAATTGGGTATTGTACAGGTAATTGGGATACTGATTAGTGCATACATGCAGTGGGGCTAAAATGGTATGGTTGGGATTTGGATAGAGGGTCATAGGTTTAAGTTGGAACAACCACTTCCTATTGATGTTGCTTCTTTGTGGTTAAGAAGTTGTTGAGCTCAAGTCTGATGTCATATACTGTGTGTGACATTATATGTACAATAAGAATGTTACCTTTAATGTGTGTGTTACTATATTTTGGTCAGAAATCTAATACTACTACTGTTCTTCTCTCTTCAATTGTAGCCGCAAATTGCAGCCCCTGGTGTCTTATGTGCTGTCACTTGGAAGGATTCTGGAGAGAAGAAATGTGCCAGAGTGTGACACAAATCATCTAGCTCGTCGATTAAAGAAAATACTTGTTGACCTAAATGAATATGATCATGCTAGGAACATGGCTAGAACCTTCCATCTCAAGGAGGCATTGTGAGCTCAGTGGAAATTCATGTTTCATTATACATGGTCTCTTGGTATGTCAGAGAATCTTGCTCCCTTAGTCAAGCCTTCTTGAGTGCGATCTTCTCAGATACCTTTTTGACGTTACGGCTTACACAAGTTTTTATCAGGAGTATTCTCTATGATTGCCTCTTGACCTTCAAATCCTGAGGAAGCATCTATCTCCCACAGTAGAGGTATAGGTATGGACTTACCAGAACATAGGGAACTAATTGAGGACCTCCATTGCTCCTTTTGTCACCACAATGGGTATGTTTTACCAGGAACCAATTAATGTGTATTTACCATGCCACTTTGGGGGTGCAGAGGGAGTTTTTAGTCTTACCTGCCACTTTCTTCTTTGTCATTGCTTATGCTAGAGTCCCTGGAGAACAAATAATGTAAAATTTTCCATGCTCTCCTGTGATTATTTAGATTACATCTGATACCGAAATGAAAGTCTAAAATAACTATCTTATGTGAAGTCAATTCTAATGTTCAGTTTCTGGTAAATTTGAGTGGAGTTTGTTTTTGACAAGGTGTTTATATCATCACTTAAATTTTCATAATTGATGTCCAGAATCCAGATATAATTTCTTTGTTACTTTCTTTCGCAAAACAGTCACCACCTTGTGGCAATGGTATTCTCTAAAAGTTTAAAGGAAATGCTAGTTACAGATCAGACGTTATGAGGTCATAAATGACCTGCAGCCCCTCCTGTGATCTTAGTTATGGTCTTATTGGGAAATGCTCAGAATATGTAGAAATGGGAGTTTTAGTTCTCGTCCTGTACAGATCTCATCATCCTTAGACCATAATTAAGCCTGTAGGCAGGGTCAGAAAGGCCCTAGTTCACTTTGCAATTTTTTACCTCTATTAGTGAGCATCTTCTTCAGCATCTGTGTTTCCCCTGTTAACAGAAGGAGAATGTGATTTTGGTAACCCAGTTTGGTGCATAGTGTTTTGTTCTTTCAGGGAGCTTGCATTTCCCAGCTAGGAGGAGGGGGAATTTGAACCCGGCTCCTCACCTTTGATGACGAGTCAGGTCACCATCTGAATTGTTTATTGCTCAGCTGGAGTTTAGTGCACTGTTTAATGAAACCATGAAGATGCCTGATTATATGTGCTTTGTTACTTTTGGAGTCCATGGGTTGTCTTAGTGACCTTTGTCAGCAGCAGTGACAGGATAAAAACCGGAGCAATTCGGATGAGGTTACCAATGTGTCTTTGTTTATATACTAGTGTGTAGCCCGTGCTTAGCACGGGCTTGATACATTCATGTGTGATTGAGTAGGAATTTGAAACATGTGCTTAGTTCACTGTGAGAAGAAGGCAGAATAGATGTGATATGATTTAATGTAAGGCATTAAGAAGCATAAAAATTTTTGCATGATTTGTTCTAAAAGGCCAACAATAAATGTTGGCATGATTGAAGGCGTTTGAGTAATAATTAAGGCCCAAAATAAGATCCAGCACTTGGACTGTGAAGCTAGATAAATTTATTTGCAACTTGTTATTCTTGCTTTCCATCCCTCGTGTGTTACCCCTGTTTGTAATTTTTATTTTCATTGCATAATTGAATGGAAACTTAATGAACGGAGGGCCTAAAATTATATTTTTGGTTGCGTTCATCCGGCTTACTAAAGGGAGAAAGTGATAGAAAAATTATAGGTTAACCATAAAAGGAATTTCACAGGGCCCATTAAGCAAGGAGATGCACTCCCCAACTAAATTGGGCCACCTAGTGGAGCCAAAAAAATTAATTGGTCCAGGTAAATAAAGAAAGGGAATTACAGAAAAAATTCAGAACTTTGGCTGCTAAGCTGGATAAATTAATTTCAAAGTTGTTCCTCTTGGTTTTCATCCCTTATGTGTTAGCCCTGTTTGTAATTTATTTTTCATTGCATAAGTAAATGGAAACTTATTGAACGGAAGTTGGGCCTAAATTTGTGTCACACAATGATGATTTCACAACCAAATTATCAACTATCCAATTGTGGTCTTGCTGGCAGGAACACTCAGTGGCATTGAATAAGGACTAATTGAAAGCTCTAGAAAAAAAATTCCAACCATAACGCATAGTTGTAAATAAAAACTTAACATCCATTTAACCACATTGCTTTAACTTTACATACATAAACAGTGATTTCCAAAACACAAACTTAATTAGACTCTACCCATGACAATCACAATACATACAAACTAACAGCAAAGTGTTGTAACAGGGCAATAAAACACAAGGTGACACTAACATACAAACATTACTAAAATACCCATTGTCCATAGACGCCTTCATATAACTTTAACACATGGGACACTAAAGGCTTCACAAAAAAACAGTCCAACATTCAAACGTTTCAACCAATCAATTCTTTTCAACCTTGATCACTCTCTGCCTGGGATGTTTCTTCCTCTCATATTGTCCATCCATACATTGCTCTGGCTCCCTCTTGTTAACACTACCACCATCCTCCACATTACTGGGAGATATCATACCTGTAAATGGGCTAACTTGAATCTCAGTGACAGCAGAAGTCAATACAGGAGTTATTTCCTTCTCACAGTTGGTCCCTTGTTCATCAATATTTTTGGTAAATGAAGGAGCAAACTTCAGCTGCAAAGATCAAGCATAAGGAAAGCATGTTTAGCTTTAAAGGAAATTGCTGTCACACAAAAATTTCTGCACATTAATTGAAGACATTTACTTCGGAAAACAACTCAATACCTTCAATGGAGTTTCCTCATCCGTTCCAATTTTATAATTAGCAATTACACTTGGATCAGAGCACACCCTCTTAACTCGGAAGCATTCTTCAAAGGTGAATGAATCATGATTCTTTCGCTCTACTCGAAAGAGAAATTCATTCCCAACCAGGTTAGAGATATCTGAAGGATGATCACAACTCTTCACACTCTGGTTCAACATACATGGAATTACAACACCAAAGAAGTAATTACTTTTATGGTTCAAAATAAAATGACGGTCATGCATTCAAGATTGGAAGAAAGGAAAAAAAAATAGTGTTTCTTTACCTTGATCTCAGCTAACACGTCACAACAGGACTTGTGAAGCATTGAATAACACTCTGAGTCAAACAAAATGAGTTGAGCACTATCTGTTGCATCAGAGACCTCAATTTTCAGCTTGAACCTACAATAAAGCACATATCACTTGAAATTAATTTATAAAGCAAATAAATTAGTTCAGGTAAATTAAAGGTGTCATTGCACAATCACCTGGGAGTGAGATCAAACACATAGACACCACAATAATAAAAAAACGGAACCCCATCATCGTAGGATACAGATTTCATGCAAGGACAGGCCATATACCACCAGAATCCATCTTCCATAACCTGTTCAACTGTGCCCAAAATTACAAAGAAGCCATCCTGAAATAGAATTATGTATTCATAAGATTGTGTTCATGTACATGTGCAAAAATAAAGACCGAATACTGCTGTAGACAACATCCGTTTTGAAAGGAATAAAAAAATTTGAATCATGTAATAATCACCTCTTCCATTTGGTGCAGTTCTGCCAAAGTCCTTTTTGGGTATAATTTAAGGAAATCATCTTTCATTGAAGCAGGGCGCCTCGTTTAAGATATGGTTCGAATGTCCACATCAGTTTCAATTTCGTGAACAGCTAAGATGGCAAAAGATGATGAAACAATTGTTAGTACCTTAATAGAAGCTTGGATAGCAATTTCAGATTTCAAAGTAATGCAAGACATACTCATTCCTAAACTCTATAGCCTCAGCTATATCCGGGTTCCAATAAACCTTGGACGCGTTCATGACATTCTGGATCCCAACTTTCCCTAACAATCAATTAAATAAAAATTGTTGGACGCTTTACAAATTGTTCAGATTACATTATTGGACTAACTTAAAATTAATTCAAATGGTTTATGATAATAACTAACCTTTGTAAAGATTAACCTTGGCTAATTGTATTATAAGAACAGACAACCCACATCGAGGGAAACCAAGATACCCAGCAACCACATCTATCATGTCTCCAAATAAAGCCAACTGTATTTGTCCCCTGCAACACAATTCAAAATAGAATCCTTTAACTTTTCTTTTAGGCACACACTGTGGGAAAGCTCACCAATGTAATTGTTGTACTTCACATAGGAAATTCCACTATTCTTAATAACAAATAATTTTTAAAAAATAAGGTAATGGACTTAGAAAACCATACATCTCATCCACTAAATCAATTAGCATGAGTCGTGTCTCCCTGCCCTCCTTGCTCAAGTTGATTTCCTTTGAAACAGCAGTGACGATGCCCATGAAATCTGGAAAACAGTGAAAAATAAACATGTTACTAAACACAATAGATCATAAAAAACGAAATGAAACCCAGAGTTTAAAAAACAATCTAATAGGTATTCTGATCGACCATTTGTTTTCTTTATCGCCTCACTCTTCAAAAGTGCAAACCCAGATGATAAGATGGAAACATTCTGGCACAGAATTAGCTTGGTAGTGGCATTGAATATAAGCTTAAACTCGTGAACAGCTACTCTAAACTTTCCGTTGTTTTTCAGGATTCCGAAATTGGTGATCCTATAAATTTGTCCCTCAATGAGAGAGTGAGAGAACTTGTTCATATGTTGTTTGGGTACGGTGGCTTCAATTCTTCCACCCCGTCAACAATAATGGAAAAATAATCAGCTCAATGAACACACAACTTTCACCTTGCATTGTAAATGATTAGAACAAATAGAATGAATAAAGGTTAACCTCTTCATCAATCAAATCCATTTGGGTAGCAAAGGGGTCATTTGGAGTAGCGATGGAGGCCATGTTCCACACCCTAACCAATTTCACCCTCAACCTCCAATTTTGTTGAAGACCACACAGAGATTTTATGGAATGGAAATGCGAAGGCACCATAGCCATTGTTAATTGGTGGAAATAATCACTCAGAAAGTTCAGGTGAACACAGTAATGTCTAACAACCAACCCAAGCATGTATTTATAGATTTCCCCAAATGAACATGTTTGTAAACAAAATGTTTAAATCAACTTTCATTAACAAAATCCCTCCTAAATCTAGTTTAAAATTTGAATTACCTTGAAAGAAACTCACATTTCCCCGCCAACCGCGTTCCACCCAAGGCTGCGACCAGGCCCCTGTCACCGAGCAATTTCAAACCTTCGTAAATCTACTTCCATCAACCATATTCCTTTGCAGAGGGGATACTAATGAACGGAGAATCCACCTTTCAAGAAAATGAGGCTACTGAGCAGGTACCTAGATTTGTTTCCCATCGTAGCTTGCTAACCAAAGGGCGCCAAAAAATCTTCCCTCCCGGTTTTGCATTCTTCTGGTAACTTTGCTGCTGTCTCCGTTTTTTGGAGCCCAAATTTGCTTGCTGTCCAAATTTCAATGATTAGACTTTTATTGTTTTTGGGGAAAAGTAATAAAATAAAAATATAATCAAGTGCTTTATGGCCACTCACGTGAACTTACATGTTGGTAATCATAAATCAATTTTATTTGTTTTTAAATTAACAACCGGTATTCCTAAAGGAAAAATAAAACATGTTTTTATTTTAAAAATTTCCAATGAAATCAAATTTAGCCGCCCAAGTAGTAGCCTGAAATTTTCTCCAAGTGACGTGATTCAGCAACCATAATCACAAAGGAGAATTTTTTAATGTTAATTAATCCATGAATAGTGGTTAAATTATTATTAAACTTGTTACATTGTTAATGTTTAGATTATAGGTATTTTAACTCAAGGAATTTCATATTTTTAACCTTTTTTTTTTTGCAGATCCATAGGTTTTTCACTTATTTTACAAAGAAAAAAGCAGCTATAAGCTATTGGGAAAACATATCAATCCAATATAAGAGAAGAGAATGGTTTATACATTTTATGCCAGAACAATCTAAAGGCAACTATCATGGTTAGCCACATAAAAAATTGTAATTATTTATTGATACATGTTTGGGAGACTTCTTTTTTTAGGTCAAAATGTTGTGAGAGACTATATCGACCCAATTTAGCTTATATTATTGGTCCCACAACTGTTGCCATCCTTCGCATTCAATTCTAATATTTTACTATCCTCTGGATCACGGTTTGGAAGTCTGTCGGGATTTTTCCTTCAAATGTAATTAGCATTTAGCAACAGATTCATCTGATCAATTGTCAGGGGACAGGAGTTCCTCAACCTGGTAAATTCTGATCACAATAGGACTACACTGCATTTTGATCACAATAGGACTACACTGCCATGACTTCTGACCGGGGAAAAAAATACAAACTGGATGGTAAGGAAAAAAAATCAATTTACAGACATTTTAGTGGTACGCTAGAGTGCATGATTATGTTGTCACAACCCATAAATCTTAAGCGTGAAGACTAATATCTTTTATTTTATTAGGCAGATTCAATAACCATAACAAAAAATTTGACAAAAAATAGTTTTTCAAAATAGCCATACTTCCAATATTTTATTAAATTTTCCAGTTTTTGTACTTTGGACATTCTAAAATAGATTTAATTAATATACACGGTTAGTAGAGAGAAATTTACACAGAATCCAATAGTGAGTCGTCACATCATTTAATGAATATGACACCTCATGTGTTATTAAATTCAATAAATAATATATATATATATATACACACACATATAGAGTCAGGATCCGTTGACACCGGGTGTCAAACTCCAAGACTTACATCAATTAATAACTTTTTATAGAATGTGAAATTGACCAATCTAACCATTGAATTGAAAGTTCTTATAAAGTAGATCAAGCTTATAAAATTTCATAAAAATAAAAAACTATTTGATACTTCATCAAATTAATTTATTTTAACGTGTAATATTTTTTAAAAAATATAAGTAAAAGTCCACTATTAGATGACATACCTACAAATATCCAAATTATCTGAAATTTGATATACATGATCATGAAGGTAATATAATATGATTCAATGGTTGAATTGGTCAATTTCACATTCCATAAAAAATTATTAATTGGTGTAAGTCTTGAAGTTTGACACCTGGTGTCAACAGATCCTACTCATATATATATATATATATATATATATATTAAATTCTTATAAAATATAAGAAAATTTGTTAATCACATATTTCACCGACTAGAAATCCAAAGAATATCATGTATATTAATTCAGTATAAAATTGCTTAGTACAGTTAATCATAAAATAATTGCTTGGAACAGTCCAAAACGAATTAAAAAACAAGATGTTTTATAGTTGAAAAATGAACAAATATACAAAATATTATCAAAGGTCCATAAAAAAAGAAACTGAATAATTTGAACATGCTGCGAGCCTACTACTTAGTTGTCTAGGATTGGGTAAGTGAAAAAGACTTGGGGTTTTCACTAGCTTTTTTTTAGCTTATAAGTTATTTTAAGTTAAAGAAAAAAAATAAGAGCTATAAAAAAGTAAAGTAAAGTTTGGTAATTTTAATCTTTTTAATTTAAAAGCTACTTTTAAATTAAAAGTTATTTGGTGAAATATTTTTATAAAAATATTTCATTTTGTTTAAAATTAATATAAAGATGGTCATTAGTGAACTTCACATAGTAAACAATTCTATTCCATAATTCCATTAACATCTCAATAAGCATGAAGCTTAGGGGTGAGCATTGAATGGGTTCAGGCCCAAAACGCCCAATTCAATTGAACCTCGCCATAACAATAAAACGCCCATATTCGACCATATAGCACATCGGGTTGGGCAGGTGGGGTAATGTCAGGTGTAAATTTATATTGGGCTTGGTGACTTTTTTTTGGGCCTTGTCAAAATTTTTAACAGTTTTGCTATTTTTTTATTCATTTCCATAAAAACAATTAAAAAGAATAGGACTTATTGGACCATTTACATATTCATATTGGCCCAAAGACCTAATTTTCACAAAAAAAAAAGTTCTACAAAAAAAACCCTAAAATCAAAGAAAAAGAGAGCAAACCACACCTAATCCCCTAGTCGCCGTCCCAAACCCCCGGATGTAACATCCCAGATGTTAAATTCATTTCCATAAGTAAAGTTATAAGTATAATAGGTTTTCATTAAATGAATTAGGCTGAAAAGGGTTAAAAAGGGCATAATACAACCCCTTTTTTGCTCAAGCGAGAAATGGCTCGCTTGAGCGAGTGGGAATGGAAATTTGAGAATTTCATTTTGGAGGATTTTCGCTCGAGCGAGGGGCTCGCTTGAGTTGGCATGGCAACTGGGCGGGTCGGGGGCGGGTTTTGCTCTCCCCGTCCCCGTCCCCGTCCCCACCCCCTTGAAAGTCGAAGCGGGTTCAGGTTCGGGTTAAGAGAGCGGATATGAAATTATGAAACTCAACCCCATCCCCGCGGGTCCCCGTCGGGTTCGGAGAAACCCGTGGGATTTTTACCTTCTCTATTTTTCATTTTTTCTCTATTTTTATAACTTAAATATATGTTTTTAAACGGTTAAATATATATCTATTATACTCTAATTCAAATAACATGTAAATATAAACATTGACAATACTAGAAAAATAAGAACTTAAGAACTATATTATATTTTAAAAAAAATATATAAATTTACCTTTATTATTTAACTATTAGTATATTAAAATTATTTAATTATTCTGTCGGGGCGGGTTCGGGGTCGGGGGTCGGGGCGGGTTCTTACACCCCCAAACCCTCCCCCGTCCCCATTAAAGGCGGGGCGGGTTCGGGGTCGGGTTTTACTTAAACCCGGTCAAAGCGGGTTTTCCCCGTAAAATTCGGGGCGGGGACGGGTCGGTACTCACGGGTTCGAGTTTGTTTGCCATGCCTACGCTTGAGCGAAAATATCAATAAAAACTAGGTAGAAACTTTCTGACACTTGAGCGAAGGATTTTTCGCTCGAGCGAAATTAAAGCAGAGAGCAGGGTGTTTGGTTTTGTCTGGTTTTCGCTCAAGTAAAAATAAGGAGTTCATTTGAGCGAGTTCAAGTGAGTTTCAGACAGTGGCACACTGTCTGATTTTTGCTCAAGCGAAAATATTTCGCTTGAGTGAAAACCCCTAAACCTGTTTTTTTAAAGGATTGAGAATCATTTGACCCATATTCTAAAACACAATTTTCAACCCCATTGAAACCCTAGCAGAGCAAAAAGAAGGAGAGAAAGAGGATGAAGCTTTGGTTTCATTATTCAAGGAGGAAGGAAGCTTAGGAAGTCAATCCTACCCTCCTCAAGACCACTATTTTCTACTCTAGAGGTGAGTGTGATCCATCTACTCACTCTCATTTTGTGTAGAATCCCTAAATGACCCCTAATTTCCTTTCCTCTCCTTATTTTGCTTGTGTTGGCTTGATATTTTATGTTTTAAGTTTGCCATAGGGATTATGTGATGATAATGGTTCTAACACTAGGGTTTTGAAGTTGGGGTGTGTGTGGATGTTGTATGGTCATACTCTAACTATTATGAACATGCCTAGTATAGAATTGATGATTTTACACATGATTTATGTCACATGCAATATTGCACACCATTATCATGTAAAAGGAAACTCATGGGTCTTTGACCAAGAGGAAAAGAGGAATTGAAAGGAAAGATAAAAAGGAAATTCATGATTGATTGTTAATAAGGCATGAAGTTTAATGGCAAGATATTTATGGCCTTCAAGGGAGACGTTCATTGTTAGAATTCTGAGATCAGGTTTAGCCCTAGTTAAGTGAAAAGACCCTGTGTTGGGTTAAACACTAGAGGACTAACCATTGCATGTGTTGGCTAATTGTGCATGTGTTGATGATGAGATTGAATATGTAATTCATTGTTGCATTTACATATGCCTGTTTACCTACATTGCTTGCATGATTGCACTCACTGGGACTTTAATCTCACCACACATTTATGGATTCATCTACATCTGTAGGGTTCTCAACCGAAAGCCTGACTAGAGAACTTGGGAGTCCACAAGTGGATACCTCCCCTTGTTCCATTTCTTTTGCCTTATAATTCCCACATTTTGATGTATATGAATTTAGTTACGAAAATTGTCTGATTATATATATTTGAGCCACTTAGTGGCATTAGTTGTATTTATGAAAATGTAATTGAGATTGAGGATTATGTAATCGTTGGAATACTTAAGTGAATTGGTTGTGATTGTATGACGATATGGGTAATGTCGCAAAAAATAACTCTATAAATTCGAGAATATGCTTCCAACGAGCATCATTTCTTAGTTTACGGAATTAGGACATTACACCAACCACCACAACACAAGAGATCGTCGCTTGCTCCTGAAGTAGTTCATAGAGTCACAAGAAGGGGGGGTTGAATTGTGACCCTTGAAAACTTTGGTCCAACCTACAAATACTTCGAGAAACTTGCTGATCTTTGCTCAAGGAATACCTTGGCTATCAAAAGTTACTTCTAGAAGATAGTGGTTAGTGTATAATGCCAACTAAGTTGATTGAAACTATCTTCTTAAATGCAAGCAATATCATAGGGACTAATATCATCAAATTTTATTCTTCCATATAGTGTATTTAATGTAGATACAACTCAGATAAGGTTCAGAAGAATAATATAATATTTTTGCAGTTATGCATAAGCAAAATAATGAATCTGTCACTTTAAACCATCCTTTTGAAAGGTCAAATGAATTTATATTTTAATAAACTTTCCAGAATAGTTATTTAACCAATAACTAATAATATTATATAATAAAATCTGTTTAGAAGAAGGTTTATATCAATATGATATTTTAAATCAAGTTACACAATGAAATCTGATAAATGTTTCTTTTGGAGTATCAAATAGACTTGAAATTTGATGAAAATTTCAAGATTAGATAGTTAAATAGTAAAAAATCATAATATAAAGTTAAATCTAATTAAAATCGAGTTTGTAAAGATCTAGTAATTTGAACCCCAAGTTTCAATGTTGAATAATGAACAAATTTTAAGAAATGTGCTTCTAAAGCACCAAACAGTTTCATAATTTAATGGAACTTTCCAGATCAGTATTTGAATTGATATGGATGTGATTTATATGAAAATATCAGTTCAAAAACAGGTTTATAAAAATTTGGTTTGCATCTTGTTAAATATTCAAAGTATGAATCATAACTAGAAAATCAATAAATGTAAGTGCAAAAAGATAAAGAGAGTAAGGGTAAGATACATTGCACAAATGATTTTTATACTGGTTCACCCTCACAATCCTTGGGCTACGTCTGATACCTACCTTAGTAGGATTTTCCACTAATCAATCCTGATTATAAGGTATTCTTTTCTCCCACAGTCTCCTCAAGCTCTTTGCCAAGTATTCTTCTACGGCCTCTTCAGGCTCCTTACGAGTATTATTCTACAACCTCTTCAGGCTCTAACATCAGTAATCTTTGCTCAGCCTCTGCAGGCTCTACACACTCTTAATCCAACATTAACTCTCTCTAGTTAGCTTGGGAGATCACAAACACTCTTCAACAAGAGATGGGTTTTTACAAATGGCTTAACAAAACACTCATGGAGTGGATTAATCTTTACAAAACTAAGCCTAGACACGCTCTCTAAAAATTACGAACAACAACTTTGCATTTTGGAGTGGTTGAAGGAGAACCTCACTCTAGAAGGGATTTTCTACATTATTGCACTTTGGATTTTTTCCCCTTTGCTCTCCTTGATGTTGGCCAGCTGAATTGGGCTTTATTTATAGAATTCTAAGGGTCAAACTAGCCGTTGTAGTTGCTTGGAGAGGTGGTCAAGCTCTTAGCTGGCCTAGTAGGAGCTGTCATTGTCATAAGACAACTTTTTCTCTCTGATTCTTTACCAGTTAAAGCTTTTGAAAGCATTCTTCTGTTCTTTCACGAAGTCTTTCTTCCGGATGAGTGAAAACCATCCAACAATTTAATAAATAGCAATAATATGCTCTTGGAAAAAATATGTGATATTTTTCCTGCATCTGAAGAAAACTGTTCCTTCTGGAAGTATGCAAAAATTCAGTTTACTACTTCTGAAGAAAACTGATTATTCTGGAAGTTTGCAAAAATTCTGTTTTCTGCTTCTAGAGAAGACTGGTTCTTCTGGAAGCATGCAGAAGTTCTATTTTATGCTTTTGGAGAAAACTGATTCTTTTGGAAGTGTGCAAAAATTCTGTTTTTTGCTTTTGGAGAAGACTGGTGCTTCTGGAATCATGTATAGATTCTGTTTTATGCTTCTTGAGTATTCTCCAACTTGAAATATTTAAGGATAATAGCTTGAGGAGTGTGAGAACTTATTCAATGCTTCTAAAAATACTTTGAACATGTTTACAACTTGAAATTCATATTTGATGCTTTTGGAGAGTGATAACTTTATTGTAGAAACTGTTGGTTTTGCTTCTAAAGATGAAATTGTGTTTCTAATGATATTGACCTTCTCCATATGCTTTGTTTGTATCAATAACACTTGGAATGAATATGCTTGAATTGCTTAAGTGATCTTTCACATTCAGAAGGTGTCAAGTTTCATGAAAGGCTCCTTCTCATGCTTCTAGTGGTCTTGAATGATCCATCTTAAGCTTCAACTTTGTTTCTGAAGCTTGATACAACTCAGTTTAATATTCATGGGATTTTAGATGAACTGTCTTGACCTTCTTGAAGCTAAGAATTGCTACTTTTTGAACTTTCTTCATCACTTTTGACATGAAAGCTCTATGTAACATGTTTCTGGACACAAGTTCTGTTGTTAAGTGTTGTTTTTGATCTTTCCACCTTCCTTCTGTAACTTTTCTTGTATTCTTTCAAACATTCTCAAATGCAAACATCGGTACCAAAGTATTCAGAACACTTGGAATATTGTTGTTAAAGTTTGTTGTCATTAAAACCTTTGCTCAAAAGGTCTTGGACCTTACACCTGCTCCATGCATGTTTGGGCCGCCATCATCTCATCCCTCAAGCCTTGTAGGAGTATAAGGAAGTCTTGGCCCATCTCATCTCTTGCTCTCTGTCGCCACCTCTCCTTCTTTATCCAACTTTTCTGGCAACACATGATGAAGCGACGTCACAATTCACAAAGGGTGTCGTGGACGATAATTACTCCCCTCTATTCAACTGTGGCTCATCATTTGTTACTTCAGTTACTAGGTTAGGAGAGACGAGTCATCGAATCGCCAAGACGCCAACTCACCGAAAGAAAAGGGGGGTTGAATTGTGTTTTCTTTAAAACTCACAGATGTTTGCAACACAAGTTAAAGAAAAGGTTTTTGGACAAAACTTTATACCGAGTTTGGAGTGGTTGCTCAGAGTCTGAAATTTTTAAACACATAAAATGATTTCACAAATAGATTTTTAAAGGCAGCTTTAAGAGAACATAAATTTACCCTAGGTTAGATATGAAAATAAAGATAAGATCAGGGATGAAAGAATTAGACAAGAGATTTATATCGGTTCACACCAAGCCACGAGTGTTACGTCCAGTCCCTAACACAGTTAGGATTTTCACTATACCAGGTACCTTACAAGTATTCTATACAACCTCTTCAAGCCTTACAAGATATTCTTCAATAGCCTTTTCTGGCCTTACAAGGTATTCTTTTGCAGAAAAGCCACCTTAGGCTCAAAACAAATCAATATAGAAAGAATGATAACATTCTATTCTAACACACTGAGTGTGAATACAAGATAAACAAAAAATACAGAGATTGTATCTGAGATATTTCAAATCAAAGCTTGTTTGAAATGAATAACTCAACAAAGAATAAGAAATAAAAGAATGAAAAAAATTAGAGTATGAAAATTTGCAGTGTATAAGTTCTTATAGTTCTCTTCTTGTTCTTTCAAACTTTTTATTCTTATATTTATGGACTTCTAGAGACGTAGCTGTTGTGAGAGGGAAGGTTTACATTATCTCTTGATATTTAATACATGGATTCATTGGTTGTCCTCTTACAACTACAACAATGTACTCTGGACAGACCAAACGCCTTTGGTGTAGAGCAAGTTGTTCTTTTCTGACATGATTCCTGCTTTAGTGTTGTTGTGATTTCTGTTTCCAAAAAGGTTGTTGTCTTATTTCTTCAAGTAGCAAAGTTGCAGACTAGGTTTTTTAATATGACAATGATGCAGTTGACTTAGAGAAGTCTTCGAGAAGTCGCCTTCAAGAAGTCCTTTGCTTTATTCTAAAAGACTTAAGATTCTATGCAGGGTTCAATTTTTTAAGTTGTATGACCTGATAATGGCTTGGTCTTTAGACTTGGAGTGCTTCAGATTGACATCATAGTTAAGATCATCAAAATACTTCAGGTTGATGAAGCTAACTTAAGACCTACAGCCACTAACTTTAGACTTAGTTAGATCTTAAGATTTATAAAAATTCTTCAAGTTGTTATTCATCAAAACTTAGAGATTTTAAACCATGACTAGTCTTATTCCAACACTTTGATCACCCCTAGTTGTAAATATATAAAGGATGAAGATGTTCTGAATACATAATTGATTCTTCTAATGCATAGAAGCACAACTTTGTTTCATTAAAAATTTTGTATAGTGTGACACATATGAGAAGATGAGGTACTTTTATAAATTTACAAGTACACGTGTAGTCCAAAACCAAAAGAAAATTGGTGACCATTTTGTTCTTATTTATTCTCACCCATTCTCAAAAGCACCAAAGTAATTCGTCCAAAGTGCGATCATGCTGTGGTGCCGGAAAGGTATATAACTGTCCTATATAACGGGGCAAACAACACCATTATTAAACTGCAGGACACCACGCCTAGAGTGATTGTGCACTTAAAAAGGTAGCAATCCAAAACTAAGCAAGACTTTTTGAAGTTGTTCTTGATGCACTTGCTCAAGGGCTATGAGGAGATTAATGGACACATGATTAAAAGCATGACTAGCATGTTTGATATGGGTTTCAACTATCTGCCCAAGTTCTGTGGCCTAGTTTCTATGTGATAAAACAAAACAATAATGAAATTCCCCTTAAAAAAAGTTGAACCACACCACAAGGAAAAAAGAAAAGAAAATTTTTTAAACGAACAAAACATCATTGTTGTCCTCATGTTAATAAAGAACCGTGTCGCAAGTACCTTATTATGACATATATGGAAAACCAAAATCCTATCCTCACAGCCAACCATAAAAATTGAATCTCTATCCGTCTATTATTCCTTCTTTGTCAAGACGTGCACCATTGCACCAAAGTAACCCAAGCCCATCCTCGTTTCTTTCGTGCACCGCCATAATAGAACCAACAGCCACCGGCACTGCAAGATCTCTAAGGTCGAGCCACCGTCTCCCTTGTCCAACACTGCGTGAATATACCACTCCCATCTACTCCACCCCGTTGCGCTGGAAGATGGCTCTACTGCTGGAAAACCCTATCACGTCGTACCTAGACCCCGGAAAGCAACATTGTAGCCCTTGTTATAGTGTTTCCATGCAGGCCTGATAGTTTCGTGCAACATTGATTTCATATCATATTGTTGGACAATGAGGCATCATTGGAGAAGGGCATTACAGGAATGAAACGAATCATTGTTATAAGATAAGGAGATTGATCGAGTGAGTTAGGTTTGTTGATGAGATGAGAAAAATGGATTGTAAATATGAAGAGAGAGAGAAAGAGATGAGGATTCAAAGGCTATCTAGATAGAGAAGAAGAAGCTTGCTAAAGAAAGTGTAAAGTTTACTAAAACACAATGGTAGGATTCAAAGAAGGTGAAACTTAAAAAAAAAGCTCCAGAAAATGTAGAGCTGACAATTCAGGAACTCGACCCAACTCAACCCAATGCATGTAGCGGGGTTTTGTGGTTTAGGCTAAAAAGCTCATGAGTTATTCAAGCTTAAAAAATAAAGGTCCAAACCCTACATTTTAGCGAGTAGTCTGATCTTTTTTGCGGGTTTTGAGGGCTAACAAGTATTTTTTGTGGGTGGCGGGTTTTATTGAGTCGGGCTAAAATTCTCAGGAGTTATTCAGGCTTCTAAAATAAAGGCTCGATCCCTACATTCATGTGGGTTGGCTTTGTCGGGGTAGCCCATTTTGCCTACTCTAGTGAAAATCCACTAAAAGCTACTTTTACAAAAGCCACTTTTACTTGATAAAAATAAGTTACTTATTATTTATGAGAGCTTTTCTAAATACCTGTTTGTCCATGTTCCTCCTTTTAAGGAAAAGAGAAGCCCATAAAAAGCCATGTCAAACATATACTTAGTAAGGAGGTAAGAACAATCACGAACTAGAAAAAGGAAATAGTACTATGCATGATTGAATAATCCTTTAAAAATCTAAATATGAACTATATTAAAGTGTTGATACTATAAACTCAAATAGTTTTAGTAAAGAATAATCATAGAATTCATCAAGCTAAAAATTTGCCATATCAATACTAATATAATTTTTCATGGAATGCAAGTTAAAGTTCACGGGTCGGTTTGGTTCGGTTCTATAGGAAAAATAAATTTGAACCAAACAAAATTATTCAGTTCAGTTCATATCGTATTTCAAATTTTTTTTTGCAAGTGACTCAAATCAAACCCAACCGACCAAGAATGGGTTGGTTGTGTTGTTCAATCGGATAAAAAATTTGGCTACAAATCAAGAATTTATATCTAATACGGCTACAAAACCAGAAGCATAACAAGCATATGGGAAGCAATAATTTGTCAAAATACAAGAATAATTAAACAAACCAAAATACAACATTCATTTTTATTTTTAGATTCATACATGCTTTGAAATGGATCAATAATGTTCAAATTTCAAAAATATCAAGAGAGATAAAGAACAAATCAAGAAGAAGAGGTTTCTGATTTCGCTGTCGAGGAGGCGTGGTGGCTTCTCAATGGGTGTTGGGTTTTGCACCTTCTTTTTCCTCATTGCGTTGTCGATCAACGTTCTATATAACATCCCGAAAATTAGGGCCTAGAAAATATAGTGAAAGTCGTAGGCTGTAAATCCAGCCAAGAGAGGAAGGTTAAAAGTAGGAGGATAATTTGGGGGTTAGAATGTGAATTTAGACAAGAATTAGGTAAATATACTAAGAGCCATGAGTTTTAAGAAATTTTGGAAGAAAAATCAAGTGTTTAGTCAAACACAGCTGTAGACCGAACTTAGAGGAAATCACACTCTGAGACAGAGAATTATAATGGTATAAATAGGAGGAAAGGAGGTTAGATGATCGAAAAGGAACTAAGTTGAAAAGTTATGTTATCAGAAAGAGTTAGGGACAAGGGTAGATGGATTTAAGTTAGGAGTGGTTAGAAGTGAGAACCAGAATTTCAAGTTTTGATGCTCTCGCTCAAGAGAGAAGGGCTCGCTTGAGAGAGCATATTAGTAAAATTGAGGAATTTGTAATATGGTTTTCTTGCTTGAGTGAGAAGGCTCTCGCTCAAGCGAGAAACATGGGAGCAAGGGAGTGCTCTCTGGAAGAATTTCGCTCAAGCGAGGAGGGTCTCGCTCAAGCGAAATTCATCCAGAAAGGGGGGATGCCCTCTGGAGTATTCTCGCTCAAGCGAGAAGCTTCTCGCTTGAGCGAGAACGCGAATCCAGAATCCCCTCAGCAATCTCGCTCAAGCGAGAAGGGCTCGCTTGAGCGAGAAAGTGTGTGTCAGTTTTAAAACACTAGGTTAAGGTTTCTTTTGTCATTCCTTCCTTTCGTTCCTTTTATTTTAGAGAGAGAGGGGTTTTCTAGAAAGAGAAAGCAAAGTGGAGCTTGGTGGAAGAAGAGGAAAGCCAATGATCTCACCCTCAATCTTCCCCAACTCGTCTTCCCTTCTCCTAGAGTTCTCTTGAGGTGAGTATATCTCACACACTCTCACCCATGTTTGTATGAGTAGTCCTCAATGTACCTTATCCTTTCCTCCCCTTTCTTGGGTTGTATTTGGTTGTGAAACTACTTGTTTGTGATTATTCTCAATGTATGAGTACAATTGCGTAGAACTACTAGCTAGGGCTTTGAATTGGGGGTTTTACCATGGGGTTCACATGTTAGGGTGTTGTCATTGCTATAATTATGTTTAGATCTATCATGTGGCATGCACTATTTTTTATGTGTGAGCATTTACATAAAGGCCCTTGGCCCGAGTTAAATTGGAAAATGAGTTTGAGCTTTGGCTCCCAGAAAAATGAGCTTGGCTTCGACCCTAGAAAAATGGCTTCGGCCCCAGATTTCGGATTCGGCCCTAGTTTTGGCTTCGACCCCAGATAACCTTAATTAATCAAGATTGGACTTTGGTCCCAAAGTAAAACTTGGACTTCGGTCCCCAGAGTAATTGGCGGAAATAGTCCCCAAGGAAGATCATGCATATCATGCATAACATATCTAACTCGAGTTTAGCATTAGATATCATGTTAAGTTGAGTTGAGTTTTGATGCCATGATGATTGGATTATAGATTTCTGTTGCATAGCATTTGGTTGCCCTCCCCACACTGCTTGTTGCATGGTTATGCTCACTGAGACATTAGTATCACCCCATGTTTGTGGGTTTATTTTAGATATGCAGGATTGTCTGGTT
This sequence comes from Sesbania bispinosa, assembly GCA_026901365.1. NCBI lineage: Eukaryota > Viridiplantae > Streptophyta > Magnoliopsida > Fabales > Fabaceae > Sesbania > Sesbania bispinosa. The sequence continues at coordinate 47,546 of QLOH01001131.1, read as the reverse complement.
GGATGCATGGACGAAGAGTTTGAAGCTCTTTCAGTGGATTATTCTACCCCTAGTTGTTCATCTAGAATCCCATGAGAGAAAGTAATGTATAAATGTTATACCATGTTAAGTTAGGTTAGAAATTTTTGTACTTAAGGATGATGTATTTCTGAGCCATGGAGTGGCAATTGTATCAGGAGATTGATAATGTATGAGCAGATTATGTTTGGGTTTATGTCATCATTGGAATTACTTAAGCGTTCTCTGAATGTGTATGTAAAGATATCGGTAATGGCGCAAAATAATTTCACGAATTTGGGAATAATGTATCCAACGGGAATTATTCTTGAATTTAGAAATTAGGATGTTACATTATGGTATCAAAGCGGTTCATTCCAATTGGACTGTGGTTAAGTTAGTTGTCTGTGACTTCCTATGATCCTACAGTACCCCGTACTAATTATAGAGACTGATCACCTCTAAATTGTGTGCGTTGTACACGGGATCATGGTTAGTGACGGTGAGTAGGTTGCCTTGGTTAGGAAGTTGGAGCATTCCCTAACAAGGTTAGAACCGACCACCTTTTAGAGAGAGAGAACAACATAGACGGATTCCCAAGAGCAAAACCCTTACCCTAGGGACCTTATCGAACATCACTTTTAAGTCCTAGTGGACATGAGATACACGTAGAAAAACTAAATTAAGTAGACTCCCTCATGAGTGAGAAGAGTGTTGTTGCTTGACCCTGAACCTTGGTAGTGCAATTTGCTTTAATTGATTGTGATGTTTGACTTACCTAAATGATTGTATGACTTGTTGTGCTTTGTATGTGTGGGTTGGATTGTTAGTTCGTTGAGTCAAGATTCGATTGACCAGGAACCTTGTCAGAATTTGATAGAAGTAAGAATGGAGCAGTTGGCATAGATCGAAATGGAAGCCTTGTCTAGAGCGAACCAAATTTTTAATTAGGCGCAAGGGAAGGAATAGAATAAATAGAAATCACTGGAGGGGAGTATTAGGAAACAGATTAAGTAAACCAAACACCTCACCTAGGGACAAAAAAGTAGTATGAGAAACATAGGCACCTTAGTATCATCTAGGAAGGGCTGGAGATCGAAATTTCATCGGGTGAAGATTAGGACGAATGATTTTCCCCAGACCACCTTAGGGTTAGTCAGGGAACTTGTCAAGCAGTTAGTGATGCCTTTAGGCTACCCAATACTTTTGCCTTATCCATGAATCGCATGGATGAAACCCTTAGAGCCTACCTGGATGGGTATGTTGTCGTGGTTGTCAACCACGTGTTTACCTTTTTTCCCACGCCTGGGGAATACTAAGCGGCCCTTATGGAGTAATGTGAGAACGCCCTAGAGTGTAAATCTAATTAAAGTAAGTTTTCGACCATCGAAAGGTGAGGGAGCAGCGACTTATGCCCTAGACAACCTAGAAATCCCCAAGTAAAGATACCCTATCCACGCCCTAGGATTAATCGCATCAGTAGTAACCCGTGAGGACTTGGTGACGCGTTCAAGAACGAGTGAGGTAGAGACCTCTAGTGGCCTTAGGGAACATGAGCAAGAGGGGCATCTAAGTAGGGAACCCTTATGGGGGGTAGAGAGGGAAACCAGGATTTCTAAGCACAAGCACCCGAGCTGGAGCACCACCTAGGTGCCCAATAGAGATCTACTAATACCTAAGGAAGGAAGCCCTTAACTACAACTTCCGTGGGGGAGAAGAATTGTAGTCGGGGGAGCGTGGGAGTCGAGCTTAGATAGTGAGAAGTAGCGATAATACGTTAACACGCCAGTTAGGAGTAGGGAGTCCTAATCGAACTACCCTTAGAAGTAGCCTTTGAGCGTTAAATTAGGAAAACACGACTAAGTTTTGAGCTAAGTTTTGAGCTTAGGACTTAGGACCTAGGAACCCCAATGGTCTGAGAGATGTTGGAGATTTGAGGGCTATTTAGGGTGAATTTGAGTCCCTAAGGGGGGTAGTGTAACGTCCTAATTTCTAAATCCGAGAATTTATCCCGTTGGGAGCCAAATACCCGAATTCCTGAAATTATTCCGTGCCATTTAGACACAGCAATTACAAACATCATATATCGCTTAAGTTTCCAACGTCCACTTAAACAGTATATGGAGATGACAACTGAGAAATATACATATAGTTACCATCAAGGCTATATAATTATCTAGGATGCAATAATCATTTGGGATATCCCCATACATGTGCCCCGAAAAAAGAGAGAGTCTGAAGGCTACACTTGTACGGTTATATCCCACAAAAGAATAAATATACAATTCAGCACAATCTAAACATCAAAGGGCTTAACAAATCAAAATAGAACATACTCCTATGCCCGTCAACAAAATACATCTCAACTACTCCCAAGAGCCCTGCTCACGGACCGGTGCGAGGAGGAACATGTGCATCTAAAACCTAGTCAACAAAACGTGTGGTGAGACGGGTGTCTCAGTGAATATAACTATGCAACATGCGGTGTAGGTAAAGCAGACAAATCAAATGCAACAGGATAAATAAAACAATTCATAATCATGCTATCTCATCTTAAACATAAACATGAACATGCAAGACCTGCATTGCCTGGAAGACGGGGTCTTATCACTAGACTGGGGCTAGACTTAAGCTCAGACTGCAAGGAATGTCTCCTTGGGCATAACACCGCCAATTACATGGGGGTCGAAACCCGTGTTTTAACTAGGGACCGAAGTCCAATTAATTGGGGACCGAAGTCCAATCTTGATTATTTAAGGTGAACTGGGGCCGAAGCCAAATTCATTTTATAGTTATTAACTGGGGCCGAAGCCATGATTCACAACTCACACATAAACATATTTCATGAATCAAGCAGTATATACTAATAAACATAAATATGAGAAAATCCCTAACTTGGGGAGAAACCCCTACATATATCTCTAGCTCCACATAACTATGCAAGACATCAATATATAAGGAATCCATAACCAAACTGTACAATCACAAGTAAAAAGGGAAGGGAATAGGAGAGTGGGGTTCATGAAAGGAGATTCACGCGAAATGAGTGAAGGTGTGTGAGTTATACTCACCTCAAGAGCTCAAATGAAAGAGGGAAGAAGTTAAGGAAGGTTAGAGGGTGAGGTCCTTGGCCTTGATCTCCTTTCTTCAAGCTCCAATGGAGTTTCTCTCTCTAGAAATCTCTCTCTATATAATGAAGAAGGTTTGGGGAATAAATGAATATGAAACCCTAAATTAATGTTTTTAAAGCTGGGACGTGCATTCTCGCTTAAGCGAGAAATTCTCGCTTGAGCGAGAGTGCTGAAGGAATTCTACTCTTCGCGCTCTCGCTCAAGCGAGAAGCTTCTTGCTTGAGCGAGAATACTCCAGAGAGTATCCCCTCTCTGGAAGATTCTCGCTTGAGCGAGACCCTTCTCGCTCAAGCGAAAAACATCCAGAGAGCAGCCCATTTCTCCCCTATTTCTCGCTTGAGTGAGAATCCCGTCGCTCAAGCGAGAAAACCCGAATGTAATTTTGTCAAATTTGTTGATTCTCTCGCTCAAACGAGCTCCTTCTCGCTTGAGCGAGAACATCAGGACTCAGAATTCTGATTTTTCACCCTTACTCATTTTAAATTTAGTTTCAACTTCTTTAACCTATTTCATTTTATAAAACATGTTTCATTACTAATTTTGATTCATGAAAATAGGTAGAATTTGGGATGTTACAGGTAGCCCTTCAAAGTAGGGTTAGAGGGAACAATGGGGAAAACCCCGGTACACCATGGCACACCCAAGGTGTACCCAGTCTAAGAGTAAGATTCAATAGTAGGTAGTTAGTCGCTACCGGACGACCAGGTTTAGTTATACGGAACTGATAGGCCGGCAAACCAGGGTGGACTACCAAAACCTTCAGAAGTCCTATAATTCCTAGGAAAACCCCGAGTATGGGTAATCATAGATCACCTCAGATTCCAGTTGAAACTTAAAGCCAAGCCAAGTGGAAGCCTTGTCCCTTGAGGGGGGTAGGTTGTGGTAGTGGTAAAAGTGTTACATGTTCGGGTCATCAGTGTTTCCTTAGTACGTCATGTTGCGTTTCATTGCTTATTAGGTCGTTGTTTTTTTTTTGCATGTGTCACTGATGTTGACTTATGTTCCTTGGGTATGACTCAAGTGCCGAATTTCCCCGTCGGTGCAAGTTTCGTGATTCAAGGCGTTAAGTGATTGCATGTGAATGGGTTAACAACACTAGATTTCGGAGGAATCGTACAATGGGCTTGAAATCAATTAGAAACACTTAGAGTAAGGCCAGGTTGTTAACAACACAAAATTTTAAGTCAAATTATAGCTATCGAGAGTTAGGGTCCCCAACAATTTACGTAACTCCTATGAAACCCCTTTATGTTGCAACCTTATTGGTAGCATGGGAACTTGGTATATGACATAGGATGGTGGAGAGACAACTACCCTATACATCCCCTCAAAGCATTACGATTTCGTTCGATTAGGAACAGTTGGTAGGGAGTCCTTGACTTGTTAAGTAGCATGATTGTCCAAAGTAGTTGAGCCTTACAAGAGTAAAGAAATCCAACATGAGGCCACCTAGGAAACCTTGTTAAGATTGTTGTGGATGGATGCTTAGTAACGGAGTGCTCACCAAAAGGAAGAATGGGGGATTGATTAGTCTTAGCATAAGCTACGCTTAGAATAATTTGGGCAGTAATGACATTCAAGACTCGGCCTGTAAGTATAGAATCACGAAGACTGGGTCGGAAGTGCAACTCATCCTTAATTCCCTTTTAGCTACCTTGAGGGATAAAGGTATTGATAATTGAGCGACAATTTGGGAGATTTTAGAGTACACCAACATAGTTAAGAATAGGAGTGTGACCTTGAATTGGGGGTAATTGGAGCAAATTTTGGGGACAAAATATATTTAAGGGGGGTAGAATTGTAACATCTCGAAAATTAGGGCCTAGAAAATATAGTGAAAGTCGTAGGCAGTAAATCCAGCCAAGAAAGGAAGGTTAGAAGTAGGAGGAGAATTTAGGGGGTTAGAATGTGAATTTAGACAAGAATTAGGTAAATATACTAAGAGCCATGAGTTTTAAGAAATTTTGGAAGAAAAACCAAGTGTTTAGTTAAACACAATTGTAGACTGAACTTAGAGGAAAACACACCCCGATACAGAGAAAATTATAATGGTATAAAGAGGATGAAAAGAGGTTAGATGATCGAAGAGGAACTAAGTTGAAAAGGTATGTTGTCAGAAAGAGTTAGGGAAAAGGGTAGGTGGAACTAAGTTAGAAGTGGTTAGAAGTGAGAATCAGGATTTCAAGTTCTGATGCTCTCGCTTAAGCGAGAAGAGCTCGCTGGAGCGAGCATAATAGTAAAATTGAGGAATTTGTAATCTGGTTTTCTCGCTTGAGCGAGAAGGCTCTCTCTCAAGCGAGAAACAAGGGAGTAAGGGAGTGCTCTCTGGAAGAATTTCGCTCAAGCGAGGAGGGTCTCGCTCAAGAGAAATTCATTCATAGAGGGATGCTCTCTAGAGTATTCTTGCTCAAGCGAGAGGCTTCTCTCTTGAGCGAGAACGCGAATCCAGAATCCCCCTCAGCAATCTCGATCAATCGAGAAGGGCTCGCTTGAGTGAGAATGCGTGTGTCAGTTTTAAAAACACTAAGTTAGGGTTTCTTTTCTCATTCTTTCCTTTCGTTCTTTTTATTTTAGAGATAGGGATTTTCTAGAGAGAGAAAGCACAAAGGAGCTTGGAGGAAGAAAAGTAGAGCCAAGGATCTCACCCCCAATCTTCCCCAACTCGTCTTCCCTTCTCCTAGAGTTCTCTTGAGGCGAGTATAGCTCACACACTCCCACCCATGTTTATATCAGTAATCATCAATGAACCCTATCCTTTCCTCCCTCTTTCTTGGGTTGTACTACCTCCGGTCTCAAATATAAGCAAAAAAAAACTAACTCACGCTAATTAAGAAATGTTAGTTAACTTCATTAAATTTTCTTGATATCATCTAAAAATGAATTGTATTCTCTAAATTGCCCTTCATAGGAGACTCCAATTTTATTGAAACTTGTTCCAAGTGGAAACACTATCTCTACATGGTTCTTTAAATAGGGTCATTGGATAGAACAATTTGAATTTAAGTAAAGGATATTTTAGTCCAAGGTCATTAAATAAGGCAAAGTTAGTTGAAATTTGCTTATATTTTAGACCAACAAAAGTTGATTTTTTTTTGCTTATATTTGTGACCAGAGGGAGTATTTGGTTGTGCAACTGCTTGTTTGTGATTATTCTCAATGTATGAGTACTATTGCATAGAACTCCTAGCTAGGGCTTTGATTTGGGGGTTTTACCATGGGGTATACATGTTAGGGTGTTGTCATTGCTATAATTATGTTTAGATCTATCATGAGGTATGTGCTATTTGTTATGTGTGAGCATTTGCATCAAGACCCCTGGCCCCAGTTAAATTGGAAAATGATTTTGAGCTTCGACTCCTAGAAAAACGAGTTTGGCTTTACCCTAGAAAAATGTCTTCAACCCCAGTTTTGGCTTCGGTCCTAGATCACCTTAATTAATCAAGATTGGACTTCTGTCCCTAGAGTAATTGGACTTCGGTCCCCAGAGTAAAACTTGGACTTTGGTCCCCAGAGTAATTGGTGGGAAAAGTCCCCAAGGAAGACGTTTCTTGTAGTCTGAGCTCAGGTCTAGCCCTAGAATCAATGAAAAGATCCTGTCTGTCGGGCAATGCAGATCAAGCATATCATATCTAACTCGAGTTTGGCATTAGATATCATGTTAAGTTGAGTTGAGTTTTGATGCCATGATGATTTGATTATAGATTTCTGTTGCGTAGCATGTTCCTGCCTTCCCCACACTGCTTGTTGCATGGTTATGCTCACTGAGACATTAGTTTCACCCCATGTTTGTGGGTTTATTTTAGATATGCAGGATTGTCGGGCTGGATGCATGGACAAATAGTTTGAAGCTCTTTGAGTGGATTATTCCACCCCTAGTTGTTTATCTAGAATCCCATGAGGGAAACTAATGTATAATTGTTATACCATGTTAAGTTAGGTTAGAAATTTTTGTACTTAAGGATGATGTATTTCTGAGCCACAGAATAGCAATTGTATCAGGAGATTGATAATGTATGAGCAAATTATGTTTGTGCTTATGTAATTGTTGGAATTACTTAAGCGTTGTCTGAGTGTGTATGTAAAGATATCGGTAATGACACGAAATAATTTCAGGAATTTGGGAATAGTGTCTTGTCTTCCTCGTATGTAAAGATATTGCTCCTTTGTCTTCCTCGTGATGCGGTGGCGTCTAGGTTCAGCTTCTTCTCTCAGAAGTTGCAAATGGTGGCTTGTCTTCTGCAACTGTTGTGCATCTGTGCCACCAGGATAAGGGAGAGGACAACCGACAACCAAGATAAGGGAAGTTGGGAGGGGCGTAGGAAGAAGGAAGGGGACTTGTAGCCAAAAGGGATGAAGGTAACCTAAGGGGGCTGCAATAATTTTGCCCTTCTTTAATAATCAGTTTTCACATTTTACAATTTATATTGTTAAAATATATTTTTCTGTGATTGTTAACATATAATTGAAGTGCGAGAAAATAATGTTTCATGTAATAGATTTGTGATATTCAAAATACAATTTTTTTCTATCATGTAATTAATAATAATAAGTATTATGAAATGATTGTGACTCAATTGACAACGCATACTGAGACCGTGAAAAAGTTTTTGGATTAAATCCCCACTAAATACACTATTAGGGAAGGTTAGGAGCTAAGCTCAAACATGATTGACCTTGATGATAAGGATATACTCCCTCCCGTCCTTTTTATGAAATCCTATAAAGAATTTTGTTTTGATTCTTTTTATAAAACCTTTTACAAATTTTAAAAGCATTCATTAATTTTTACCATATTTACCTTTCATAATCTATACTATTACATGGGGGAAGATTTTTATTCACTATTCATTCAAGTTGAATTTTTTTTTTGTCACCATTTGGGCTATTACGTTTGCATTATGGACCCAAGTCTATAATATTACATGGGATTAGTTTTTTATTTATTATTCATTGGGGGCTTTATTTTTTATTGGGTCAAACCCAATTGTGAGTCATTGACTTTTATAATTGAGTTTTTTTATCGGGTTGTACATTTACGTTGGGCCGATTCATATACGTTATTGGTAATGACTTTATGAATTAAATATACTCTCTACGAAACTGTTTTATTAACACGTACCATTTTTCATTTTTTTCAAAATTTTTTATTGGTAATGACTTTATGAATTACATGTACCCTTTACGAGACAGTCTTATTAACATGTACCCTTTTTCATTTTTTTTTTTCAAATTTTGTTATTCTCTTTTTTATAAAGTTATTTTTATAAACCACATTTATTTTTCACGGGAGGCAGTCTTGCTCCGATTGTTTTCTTTTTCTTTTTCTTTTTTTTCTTTTCACAAGTTCATTTTTTATTGTTATTTTATTAAAATATTTTCTCACATTATTCGTTCACATTATTTTATTTCATTATAAATATTATTTTCTTTCATTATAAAAGTGATATTTTATAAATCATGAGTATCCTCCACGTGAAGCAGTTTGAGCCTACATTTTTCTCTTTTTTTATACTTCAATTTTATTTTTATTATTATATTAAAATAATTTCTCTTATTATTTATTCCTGTTTATTTGTTTCATTATATAAAAAATCACATTATGGAATATAATAAATGTGTTGATTTACATTACTTTTAACAAGATATTTCAATATATCATTTATCTTTTTATTCATTAATGTTTTCAATTATTATCTCACTCATCTATTCTATTTATCTATTTAATCAATATTAAAATTTCTCTTTATCTCACTTTTAATTTTCTGTTTTTTTGTTATTATATTAATACATTTCTCTCATTATTTGATCTTATTAATATGTTTCGTTACAAAAGTGTTTTTTTTAATAAATCACGGGTATCGTTCACAGGAGACATTCCTGCTCATACTATTTTATTATTTTTTATCACACTTTAATTTTTTTGTTATTATATTAAAATAATTTCTCTCATTATTCATATATATATATATATATATATATATATATTCTCATTTCAGTAAAATAATTTTTTATAAACCACATGAAGCAGTCCAGCTCCTGTCTTTTTTCTTTTTCTTTTTTAATCACATTTTAATTTTAATTTTTATAATTAGTATATTAAAACAAGTTTTCTCATTATCCATTTATATTTATCTATTTCATTACATAAAAGCTCACATAAAAAAAATGCGATATGAGTTTATTTACATCAATTTTAATGTACTTTTTCAATATATTATTTATCTCTAATTTATTCATTAATGTTTTACTTATTATCTCTCTTATTTATTCTATCTTTCAATTTACTTTCATTCACTCTATATTAAAATTATTCCCACAATACATGTGTTATTTTTTCATCTTCATTTTCTCAAGTTTTTTATTCTCTTTTCTGTAAAGTAATAATTTTATAAAGCACATTTATCCTTCGCGGCAAAGTGTTTTGCTCATGTTTTTTTTCCTTTTCTTTTTTTTTTCAAAAATTAATTTTTTATTATTACTATATTAAAATATTTCCTCTCATTATCCGTTCATATTAATTTGTTTTATTATAAAAGTGATATTTTAATAAATCATGGGTATCCACTATCCTCCATGTGAAGCAGTTTTCCTTATATATTTTTTCCTTTTTTATCACACTTTAATTTTATTTATTATTATTATTAGTATCTTAAAATAATTTCTCTCATTATTTATTTCTATTTATTTGTTCCGTTACATGAAAACTCACATTAAGCAATATAATAAATGTATTGATTTACATTAAATTTAACATGATATTTCAATATATCATTTATGTCTTTATTTTATTCATTAATGTTTTCATTTATTATCTCACTTATCTATTCTATTTATCTATTTATTCTATGTTAAAATTGCTCATCCATAACACGTGTCATGTTTTCTCACTTGTGTTGCTTTAATTTTTTTTATTAGCAATACAGTAAAGTGATTTTTTTACGAACCATATATACAACTATCTTCCATGTGAGACAATCATTCTCCGGTCGTTTTCTTCTATTTTTTCTTTCTATTTTTTTATAACATTTTCATTTTCTATTTTTATTATATTAAAATAATTATTTCTCTATTTTATTCATTAATGTTTTCACTTATTATCTCTCTTATTTATTTTATCTACTCCATATTAAAAATTTTCACTCAGTACATATGTCACATTTTCTCACATTCGTTATTTATAATTGTTTTAGATTTTTTTATTCTCACTTCAATAAAGTGATTTTTTTAAGACCTCAAGTACACTCCACATGAGGCAGTCATGTTCCTTCAATGAACATTCATATAATAGTGGGACTAACTCTTCCAACAACGGTTTTGTACATACACTTTATATAAGTTTTAGGTGATTAAGATGAGAGTTTTCAAATACCAATATAATTTAAATTTATAATTACTTTTATGATATATTTTTTGTTACAAATAAAAAATATATCATAAAAGTAATTATAAATTTCAAATTAGAATTGATTATACTTTTTATGGACAAAATTTTAAATTAGAATTATAAAATTTATAATTATTTTATTTTCTTTTATTTGAATAAAATTATTATATTGTATTTTAATTTATTATATATTTAATATAGTACGTTTAAAAGTTAAGTAAAATTTTAAATTATAGGTTTAAAGTGATTTTTTAAATAAACTATAAATACCCTTTTTCAGAGTTAGTCCTGCTCCGGTCGTGAATATCAATATTAAAGTGGGGTAAGCTCTCCCAATAATGATTTTTTCCATACACTTTTATATAGTTTTGAAATTATAGCATTGTGAGATCTCAAATGTGAATATATTTTAAATTTTTTATATTAATGATGTATTTTTTATTATTTTCTATAAACATGATAACAATATGATATTTACATTCTACTAATTGATGTATACGACTATATCATAAATTAATTTTATTATAAAAATTTAATAGTATATGTAAAAATGAGCATAACCCAGAACTCAATGTTAGATATTGAATCTACGATTACAATGTTTTAAAAATATAAGGATATAAAATAAAAGCCTGTAAAAGTCAGGAACAAAGTCTAAAGTTAACCGAAAAATATGAACGAAAAATATAATTTATTTAATATTAAAAAACATAATATTTTTAAGATAGAAATATATTTAATTTTAATTTATTTTTCTTACAATTTCATTATATTATAAAAATAATTACTGTGATATTTAAATTATATATGAAAATTAAAAAATCGTGTTACTCGTGCAACAATTGTCAATAGATCTATTTGTTAATATAATTTTAAAAATAATATTTGTGTTAATATTTATAGATCGTGTAACAACATTCTATTTTTTATTCTTTTCTTTATTTTATAAGATTTTGTGATTTCCCTTTTCAATATTTCTTTCTTTGACATATTTTTATTTTGTAATTAATAAATGTCATACGATCTTTAACTTGAAATGAATAAGTTGGGTTTAGTGTTAAACCTTTACAATTGTGGTCAAAATTGAAGATCATTTACATACATATCAAGTAAGAAATATATTAGATGATAAATTAATAAAAAGATTACTTCCCAATTATTTTTATCAATTTATTATTAAAATATATTTTTTTATTCTTTTAGACATCGTATTAAACTCTAATTATTCTAAATGGACGAATATCTCATTTCTATATTAAAATAATTTAAAAATGTAATAGATGAAATAAACCTTTAATTTTACATCTATATGTAGTATTAAATTTATATTGAACAAGATTACATGTCATATTAATATTGATATGAATTATTAATGGTCAAACTGATATTGAAATACCAGAGGCTTTACTAATAAAGTCTGCAGGTAATAGAATTTTGAAATACCATACCAATATAGTTTCCTTTGCCAATCCTAATTTGCTATCAAATTTTGAAAACATAGAATTGTTTCAAGATAAAAAAATTCTTGCTCCTACATTAGATGTTGTTTACTCCATCAATGAATATGTCATGACATTATTTCTAGGAGAAGAAAGGATGTACTTGAGTTTTGATACTATATAGAAGGTGGATGAGGAAGTCGGTATTGAAGCTGATTGGTTGACAACTAAATTCTTAAATGATATTAGGTGCTCTGGGCTCCATGATCATAAGTTGGTGTTAAAGATTGAAGTGATTGTTATGCTAATGACGAATCTTGATATATCTGCTGGACTTTGCAATGGAACTAATTAATAGTTGATTAGTTAGGTTCTAATGTCATTGAAGAAACCGTTATTATGGGAACACATTTGGGAACAATGGTATTCAGTCATCGAATGAATTTAATTTCATCTAAAAATTTCACCCCATTAAAGTTTCAACGAAGACAGATGTCACATGTTGAAACTAAATTAAATTCATTCGATGAATGAATTTAATTTACGCGCTTCTTAGCATTAGTAGGGCATTGTCATATGTTGGTGTGTATTTACCAAAGCCTTTTTTCTCTCATTGTCAATTATGTTATTGTATCTAGGGTTAAGTCTCAACAAAGACTTAAGATTTTTATACGCGATGACAACTTTAAGTGTTGTAATGTTACAAAAAATATTGTCTACAAGAAAGTGTTTTAAAAAATTTAAATGAAGCAATATTATTGATATTGTTAGTTTGTTATGTTCTTAATCAACTAATAAATATCAAATTAAATATTAAAAATTAATTAATCTTATGATTTAATGTTTACATATATTAAACAGGTTAAATTTATTATTAAAATTTAAATTTAAATATTTATTTGAATAATAAATCTGTGCATCGATAACAAGCATAGTTTTTAACAGCGGGTTAATGTAGGTAAAAAAATGTAATTAACAGTTATTAAAGATAAAAGGGAGAGATTTAAAAGCATATGATGAAGAGTAACAAGAATGCACGTTCGGACAGCGTATTGTTGTTTGTTGGGTGGGTGTGAGTGTGAACTCAGAAATCTTTTCCCCATCTCTCTCTACTTTGGGGATTAAAATCTGCTGTCTCACCTCCCTGTCCCCCACCCTGTCTCCCCAATCATAACTTGCCACCTCAATTAAAAAAGCCAAGTCATCTTTGCACAATTGCCTAACGTCGTTACTTCTTCTTCCTGAACCTCTTTTGTAAGTTTGCATATTGCTTCTTCCCCGATCACGTCATTGAAATCACTCCAACACTTGCAAATAGTTGCCATGAAAAGAGTCGTGGAGGTTGCTATGAAAAAAGAGAGGCATATGGGCGCTTCTAAAATCCACTCCTCCATTGACAACTAGAAAATAAATTGTAAGTTCTTGTAGTTTTTTTTCCTATGATGCTTCTCTGTGCTTGCTCGGCCTCCCTTCAAATTTCGTTTCCCATTGTTTTAGAATGCATTTCCATGACGCAAATCACAAGTATGTTGGATCGTGAAGAAGCTACAGTGGATTGGTGAAGGCAAAAGGAATGACACTTTTGTTGAGGATAAACTGCTCGACAAAATGCAGCAGAAGAAGCGCATAATGTTAATCTGAAGAAGCTTAATAGCAATCCTATTTAGTCCTCCTCCAAGAAAAATGGTCAACAGAAGAAAGGTTATCCGCCAAAAATCACTTTTTTTATGATTTGTAAACAGAGCCATTGGCTAATAAATACAATCTTTGTTTCTCATATATCAAAGTGAGCTATATGTGATGTATTTATACCTTTCATTAATATTATCAAAGATTGAATAAATATTATTCTATTATTATATTCATTACTTTTCAATAACAGATATAAAATCTGGCACTTATATACAATTATAGCAAGATTGACTAAAGTAAATACTAAAATCACTCTCTGACACTAGCAAAAGAAAAAAACAAATTATGTTGCCGCTGTACAAATCAAGATAATATCATCTTATTTATGTGACAAATTTCAGAAATTTAGATAGAAACTTTGATGCTTCTAAATTTATTTACATGTCAGAATTTAGAAACTTAGCAGGCAAATATGTTTCTTCTTACATGTCAAAAATCAGAAATTTAGCAACAAACTCTTGCTCCTGGAATTATAAATTAACATATCTTTGAATTCAAAAATTATTTCTGATTTGAAAAGCCAGCTATAGAATAGAAGATGCAATCTTAGTTTTTGATTTATAATACAGTAAGATTGATCAACAAAACAAACATAGAATAAAAGTAATGGGCTAAACATTAGTAGCACAAAAAACAAAATTAAAAATGTGTAGCTAAAAGTTTAAAGCCTTGAACTTGAGTTTAAGAGTTAAGAGTAAAAGGGAAGATCAACCTATCTAAAAAAGGCATACCTGCAACAAAAATATATTAAGATGAAATAGAATTCCAATAAAAAGATCAACACGAACATAAATTTGGTGCAATATGAATTCTATTTTACACTCACGCATTATGTCTTGCAAATTTTTTTAAAAAAACAAGAATATCAAATTGACAAAGTTTCAATTCTATTGTATACCCTTCAAAATTCTGCAGCTTGTAAAAATAACTAAACTTAGGAAATGATTAACATTGTTTACAAAGATGAAAACTTGTCAATAGCTCGAGTTTTTGAGTTTGGTCTTTGATAAGTAAAAGATAATGCTTCCACAGCTGTAAAAAAACTGGAAACGTAGTCTTGAGCAGCAACAAAATGACAAAAAAGTGTGATAAAACAACGAAGTAACGGCGTTAGCGTTAACCGATGATGTGAGCTGAATAAAAAATCTACGTGTAATTTTTAATGACATGACAATTTGTAATTGGAGGGACAGGAAGTGAGACACATAATATGGGACAGGTGATTTCGATCCCTATTTTGGAAGCATTTTTGTTTTGTTTGTTTTGGTTTGGTTTTTCTGTTGATTCCTTCCCATTATGAGACAGGAGAAGAAGATGAACGGAGGAATCCAAGTTCCAGGGTCCCTGGGAACCACGATTCCTCTTGCATGCTTCTTCAACTTTCTCCCCTTTTCTTATTCATGTCATGCACTCCCTCCCCTCCCTGTTCTGCCACTAAGGTGTGCTTTTCTCTCTCTCAGATCATCTTTTTCATGAATGAAAAATGATAGTGACCCTTTTCTCTGTTCAGCAACACTGAACTTTCTTCTTCCATTTTATGTGTTTCAACTCTGTTATGTTCAATTCCTTCATGCATGCGTTTACTGCATACCTTCCAATTGAATGTTTCTTCTTACATTTTCACATGACTAGCTCATGCAATTTGTTTAATGTTAGCTTTAAACATTGCAGCATGTTTTGTAGGTTTGTATTTATGCAATGAATCAGCTCCAGCGTTATCTTTCCTAGTTTGAGTTCATATTTGATGTCTTCTTATTTGTTTTCTTCAGCTTTCTTAGTTTTTCTTTTTTTTCCTTTTCTTCTCTTGTTTCTTTTTGTATGCGGATCAACACAAACATTTTTTCTTCATCAGTAATATTATTTATACACAAAGAAGTTTGGTTACATTGTTGCTGCTACCTAACTTGGAATTTGTAGATTGATTTGCCAAACTCTTATCTTATCACTTTTTCTGTTTTTTTTCCCTTCCCTTGAAGCACCTATTAATAGATAATAAATTATCAATTCTCTATTGCCTTCTTCAGGTTTTTTCCAAAGGTGATGACAACTCTTTAATCTCCTCCAGAGGTAATGAGAACTATCATTCCGCTGTGGAATGTAACTCTTTTTTGAGTTAAAGGTGTGTTCTGCACTTCTGCTAATGCATCATCTTGAAGAGATGCTCCCATTGAAGTTGATTTTCCTTATTATATATGTATAATAAAAAGGATTCTGATTTCAGGCATATAATTTTAACTGTGTTGGTTGGCTTTGAATTTATGTTTGTTCTGCTTTTCATTTTAATAATGTAGATTTGATTGTTTGTGTGGCAGGCAGTTTCTTTCTTCTCAAGGAGATTATAGTATAGTTCCTGTTTCTTTTTTAATGTTAGCAGGATTAGTAAAAAAATTAGTTTCCAGAATAGGAGGCTGTGTCTCAAAACCAAATAGGAAGAAAAATGGTCATAAAAGAAGAAATAAAAAAACTGGAAAACGTGGCAGAAATATTTCCACTTCACTTCCTGACATATCTATGAAAAGGCTTAGCAATGCTGGAAATCCTGTGGGAGACTTTTCTTTGAATGATTTGATTCGACTTGACTCGAAGGGTGCTTCAGCCTCCTGCAGGCTATCTGAGGTTTCTAACATGAAGTTTCATCTCACCCAACTCAAATACCACAGCCGTAGTCAAATCGATGCAAATGGTATATTTTCTCCCCTCTCTCCTTGTTGCAATGAAAAAAAATAGGAGATTTATGTTACTAATTGCAGATAGAGACTTGTAGTGAGTAATATATGTCCACTTTTTTGGTGCTTTGGTTATTTATGATTTCATTTCTTTGTCCTTGATGAAGTTTTGTCAATGGTTCTTATGGTGACATTGGATTTGTTGGATTTCCTATTGTTGACAAAAAAAACCTTTGGTAAACATGATAAGCAATTATATTTTACAGGAAAAAGCCACGAGGATGCATGGTTTGACTCAGTTAGCATTATAGAGTCTGAATCAGATGATGACTTCATTAGTGTACATGGAGGTGACACATTTATAACTTATGCCTATTTTACAATTATTACTTTGTTATGTTTATGTAGTTTCTCTGTTTCATCCTTTATGGTTGACAGATTGTTCTCCCTTTGTGGGCAATGCTTTGGGAAATATCCCAAATAGTCAGTTACTCAAGCATGAAAGTGCATCATGCTTTGTAGATTCAGGGTGTAAATATAAGGGGTTTTATGAAAGCTACATCAAAGTAGATGGAGGTAACTATAAGAGTGGGGAGGTTAGTTTTGAAGAAATGAACCGGTCTCCATCAAGTCCTCAGCCATCACAGAGAAAGCAACCAACAGTTTTTATGCTTTCTGTTAAAAGGAAATCCTTTGATGGAAATGAGAAGACTGAGTTATGTAAGCACATAACATATAAGATTTTTCCTTTGTTTCTATTAAACTTTTAGTGATTTCTTGGATTTCACTGCATAGATTTTTATCATTTAAAAATCTTCCTATGTAAAATAATTCATGCCATAAGGTCTGGAGCTTTCTTTGTCCAACCAAGAGAATTTAATATGTATTTGGTATAAGCCAATAATCTTGTCTATTGAACTATTCATTACCTTTATTTCTTGATTCTGAGTTATTTTCTATATTATTATTAGTTGAACTGGTCAAAGCACTAAAGCATTAGAAGTTCATGTCATTAAATAGCATATAGATCCAGACTTCTATGAGATAAGATACTAATTAAATGGATGGGCAGGTGCATCTGAGAGATTTCTTTATTGTCCTAGAGCAGGGCTTCAGATTCTAAGTACAACTCAAGAGAATCCATGCCCTGGTTCCTGGTCTGCAGTTTCACCTTCAGTGTTCAACCTTCGTGGTGAAAATTTTTTCAGGCATGCTATTGCTAGCAAATTGTATCCGTCAATTTTTGGTCATGTTATGCAATCTAAATCCATTAATCCATCGATTCCATTTTGTTTCATCTAAAAGCTTGATGTTATATATGATAATAATTAACTATGCAGAGATAAGCAGAAGTGTCCTGCTCCAGATTACAGCCCTTATGTACCAATTGGTGTTGATTTATTTGTCTGTCCACGAAAGATAAATCACATTGCTCAGCATATTGAACTTCCATTTGTCAAAGAACATGAGAAATTACCTTCCCTCCTTATTGTTAATATACAGGTTTAATCTCCATCTCAAAGTACATATTTGCTCTTTATTCTGACAACTTCACTTGAGACAAGGTCTATGAATGTTGTATCGCTGTTTGAACAACATAAAAGAATGTGACAGCTTAATCTTGTTCTTTCTGTCCCAGTTGCCAACATATCCTGCTAGTATGTTCCTTGGTGATGGTGATGGGGAAGGCATGAGCCTTGTATTATATTTTAAGTTGTCTGAGAATTTTGATAAAAATACCTCTCCATACTTTCAGGAAACAATCAAGGTATTTCATCTCATAAATAAAATATCATTATTTGAATTTCAAATCTGTAAGTTTACAATAATTTTCTCTTTAAAAGAATTTCTAAGTAAAGAAATCATTTAATTGTTGACACCTTTCTTCTCTTGTTTCCTAAAGGCAATAGAAATTCAATATCTGATTGGATTCTAGTACCTTAATTAGTCATTGTCTTCTCAAGCAATTTAGGAATTAGCAATTTGCTTTTTCCACTATTGCTTAGTAAGGATTTACCATATAGTGTTGCTGTAGTAACTTTTACTTGTTTATTTTTTATGTTGAATTAGTGTTGTTTTCACAGAGATTAGCGGATAATGAGATGGAAATGGTGAAAGGGTTTAAAAAGGAAAGCTTGGTTCCCTTTAGGGAAAGGCTGAAAATTTTGGCTGGGGTGGTTAATCCAGAGGACCTTCATCTAAATTCTGCAGAAAGAAAGCTTATACATGCCTACAATGGCAAGCCAGTGCTTTCACGCCCTCAACATAATTTCTTTAAGGTTTATACAAAATTATCTCTTGAATTGAATTCATCATGTATTGACATTTTTTTCTATACAACTTAAGTTATTATTTTGAAATGATTTGATCTAAACGCAGAACCTTTAGAATTTGGAGCCTTCCATTAACCTTACATTATTTCACACCATCAACAGTGTCTCATAAATTCTTGTAGTTGTCTTTGAAACTCTCAAACTAGTAATAGCCATACACACACATACCATACAAACTCCATAGGACTTTTTAGATATATTCATATCATATGTCAAGATCTCTTCAATTAGATTAACTAATTGACTTCACAAAAAAAAAAACTAATTGACTGGTTAACTTGAAACTTCATTTTGTTGCTCTCCTATCAAGTGCATTATAGTTATAGTAATACAATGGCCCAGGCTCTTGACATGATTCTGGTTATTCAGAACGGGGTGTGCATTCTTCTCTGTCTTTGATATTTCAAATGAACTTGGAAGTGGCATAATCTATGTTAAATTGTTTAACAAAGTATTTTTCTTATGAAACAAAGGTCTTACTGAACTTCTGTTATCTAGCCATTTCTTTTAGCATAGGGTGAAGCTCACTTTTTCATAGAATATTATTCTTCTTATCCTTGTATTTCTACAATTCATTTATGTATTTTCATTGCAGGGACCTAACTAGTTTGAGATTGACTTGGATATTCATCGCTTCAATTATATCTCGAGGAAAAGGGCTTGATTCACTCCGAGACCGTACAAAGAATGTAATACTTGATGTGGGCTTAACTATCCAGGTATAGTATGGTCTTGCAATAATCTGAACATGTCAAGTTAATAAAGCTACATGCTCTCTTGGAAAATGATTGAGTCAGTTGTATTGGTGCAATCATTATCATTTCTTTTCCGGTTAATATCAACTGTCAAATTTCCTTGTAAAAGACACATGCTTGGATTTCTCTTGGCAAGATAGGGAATTCTTCAGGCAACTTTCTTTATTTACCTCAGAATTTTACTTTGCAATTTGCATATCCTATTTTTAGGAAATAAATGACAAAAAGATCACATGGAATTCAAGTCATTGCTAAATATTGAATCAAGAAGTATTCTACAAATAAAATCGTTTTGAAATCCCTTGTTTAGGTCATGATTAATTAATTGTTAGAACTTAGCTTTAGCAAGCCTAATATTTTCCCCAGCTGATTGACTCTAATAGGAATAAGTTTCCATATTTTAATACCCCCTTTTTTATGCTTTCACAGGCACAAAAGCAAGAGGAATTGCCAGAGCAAGTCTTGTGCTGCTTACGCTTGAATAAAATTGATTTTGTTAACCATGGTCAAATTCCTGCCATTGTATCTCTTGATGATAATTGATTCATGTAGGCATCAGGTGACATATATAAGACCCACTTGGTAATCTAATGAGGGAAAAAAGGAGAAGACCAAGATTGAGGGGCATTTTTGTAAGACTTGGGTGCCTGCCAAATCTATTTACTTAACAACGGGGAAAAAGCAAGAGAATCAAATTTGAAGTTGAGTACTTTCTCGTATATGCAAGATTATACAAAGATACACACGTACATATATATATATATATATATATATATACACTATTATGTCATGATGGTATCAATGTCCTGAGTGAGTATTGGATGACCATTTTCTTACTCCTTTGATATGTCATATATCCATAGATTCTAAGGTCATGTTTTGGAAGATACATGGGGACTTGCAAGTCAATTTTGAGGTTCCCAAAGTAGGAGTGGAGTGCCGCATTAATCTATATATTTATAATATGGAGAATGCTAAAGAGTGCCCTTAGGGCACTGGTTAAAGAATCAAAAATAGAAAGTCTTTATTGAAACATGTAGCACTTAATGTTGTACAAGTAATCAATGTTGTGATTTCCAATAAAGACTTTCTATATCTGGAATCCTTAACCAATGTCCTTAGGGTACTGGTTAGCATGACCCTTATAATATATTAAATTCAAACTGGCACTGAAGCGTGGTCACCACTCACCTCATGTATTGTTTTACCACACGTCAACCAATTTGTCGTGTCATCTTTGTTTGTCAATGTCCTTTTATTTTTTTTTTCAATTTTAATATGAATTTAGATTTTCTTTATTCAACCATTATACTTTAATTACTCAAATGGATGTCTTAATAGTTCCATTATTCATTAGTGACTTAAATAAATGAGCATTAATAAAGAAAGATTATAATTGAAAACCTCCATAGATAAGGATTATATGGTAGGAATCAAATTTTACAAACTCTTCTCAAAGTGACCAAAAGTTCAAAGCATTAAATTATTTTCTCTAAAAATTATGAATATTTCCCATATCGTCTTGGTGAATTTGTCTAGAATTTTTAGTGTAGAAAGATTAAAATGTATAGTCCATGTTTTACAAAATAAAACTAGTAGAAGAGATTAAAGGAAAAAGCTATGAAGTCATGATTATTTAAAGACAAATACATAAATGGATTGAATTGTGTTTTGTTTTTTAAGATTTTTGCAAAGATGTTTTTATGGTTAGATATAATGTTTGGTAAGAGGTTTCAAATGGACT
Organism: Sesbania bispinosa; assembly: GCA_026901365.1. Lineage (NCBI taxonomy): Eukaryota > Viridiplantae > Streptophyta > Magnoliopsida > Fabales > Fabaceae > Sesbania > Sesbania bispinosa. Next base: position 26,405 of record QLOH01001131.1, on the reverse strand, counting down.
AGCACTTGAGTTTTCACTAGTTACCACTAGAGATTATCCGATGATAATTCAAACACTTAGCTTTAAAACCTATACAAATAGATGTAATAGGAAAGCACACTTTAACCCCAAGTTAGTGAGATTCAATCAAATAATAGATGTAAGAGAGTCGGGCTCAAAGAATAACACATTATTTATCATGGTTGACTTTCAAGCCATAAAGAGTTATGTAATGTACTTGACAACTAGCCAAGATTTTTCCGTTAACGCAAATAAGTTACAACTAGATAATGGATGAAATTTATTTAGTATATTAGTATGAGTCCAAATATATCTTCTCAACCACAATTTATAATATATTCACAAACCGTAAAAATTTGTATATATTTACATAATATAGATATGTCACCAGGAATAAGTTGAGAGAAATGATATGTAGAGTTATTATTAGGCTTATAAAAAAAATGTAGACTTATTATTAGATGTGCTGATCTATTAATTTTGTATTAAATAATCGTATAGAGGTAATGAAGAATCTTAAATTATTTTTAGACCTCTCTTGTGGTAACAATAACTTTTTAATTCCTTTTATACTCTAAATTGTGTGTATCAAAAAGGTTTAAAGTAATTATGGTTTTATTTTCATATAATAAGTTTTTCATTTTGTTGCCAAGCAGCAATATGGTTATATAAGACTGCTATAAAATGAATAATTTCTAAAGTCCATCTAACTTAAAAAATATACACCAAATTAAAAATTGTTGTATTCTAAATTTATAATTATGTAATATGATTAATTCATTAGAGAATGCAAGTGGAAACTATTTAATTTATATTAAGGTTCAAAGTATGTGTCTTTTTCTTCAAATTTCTGGAAGTTTGTTAAAATTAAGATGTAATGTGTAGCTCATATTATTAGTTAGTAGTAACACATAGTTGGATAGAGGAAATATATTGAAGGCCAACTTGTAAGATACAGGTGTGGCATGGTGAGAATAAAAACGTTAGCCAAATAGTTCAAGTCACCAAATTATACACTGTTAGTAGAATAAAACTATATCTCACACCAAAGTCCATTTTTTTTTTTTTAGAAACTTGAGTCCTACGATAAACCCAGACTATGTCATGCACCAAGGACCTCGTTATTACTCAAGCATTATCTTACCAGTTACAGTGAAGTCCTTAGAGATGAAGGCTGCACATTTAAACCTCATTAGTGCCAACCAATTCTCAGGATTGGATCATGAAGATTCTCATACTCATCTTTCTACCTTCTATGAATTGATTGGTATTATGAGATTTGAGGAAGGAGATTTGGAATCTGTCTACTTACGATTTTTTCCTTTTTCTCTAATAGGTAAAGCAAAGGAATAGCTGAAATCGCATCCTAATGCACTACTAAAAAAGTTAATAGTAGAGAGGGGTTTTAGAGAGGGATCCAAATCCCTCTCTATTTGCGAGGGATTTTGTGACGGGTCCGTACATCCCTCACAAAATGTGTATTATTAAATTTTTGTTACAGATTTAGAGGGGGAAAAAATCCCTCGCTAATATTTCGCCGCTAAATCCCTCTCTAAATTTCCAGCAAACTAATAGAGAGGGATTTTGTGACGGATTTATTCCCTCTCTAAATAATCCGTCACAAATTCCCTCACCAAATTAACATTAGGTTTGTGAGGGAAAAATTCCTTCTCTATTTAGGGAGGGATTTCATATTCCCTCTCTAAATAGCGAGGAAAACATGATTCCCTCTCTATTAGAGGGATTTGGATTCCCTCACTAAATAAAGATCAACAATTTACTTTGATATATGAGGTACTTAGCGACGGATTGAGTATTCCCTCTCTATTTAGCGAAGGATTTTTTCCCTCCCTAAATAAAGATGAATTTATAAATACAAATTCGTTTTTGCTTAAGTGAGGGAAATACAAATCCCTCTCTAATTAGCGAGGGAAGTAATATTCCCTCTCTAGTTAAAGAGGGATTTTTATCCCCTCACTAAATAAAGATCAAGAGTTATCTATGGTTTATGAGCTATTTAGCGACGGATTTACATTTCACTCTCTATTTAGCGAGGGATGTTATTTTCTCTCTCTAAATAGAGAGGGATAGTTTATTCCCTCCCTAAATAAAGATTAAGAGATTTATCTTTGTTATATGAGCTCATTAGAAACGGATTTGTTTTTCCCTCTCTATTTAGCAAGGGATTTGTGATTCCCTCTTTATTTAGAGAGGGATATGACATTCCCTCTCTATTTAGCATGGGATTAATAAAGATGAAATTATAAATACAAATTCATCTTTGCTTTAGTGAGGGAATTAAAAATCTCTCTCTAAGTAGCGAGGGAAATTATATTCCGTCTCTAATTAGAGAGGGATTTGTATTCCCTCACTAAATAAAGACCAAAAGTTTATCCTTGGTATATGAGCTAATTAGCGACGAATTTGAGTTTCCCTTTCTATTTAGTGGCTGAATAATATTCCCTCTCTAAATAGAGAGGGATTTTTTGTTCCCTCTCTAAACAGGGATGTATTATTAAGTTTATACTTAGAAAGTTTTTTCCCCGTCTATAATTCCCATATAAGAAATATAAGAAATATTTCGATACTTATTTTCATATAGATAAAGTAATTATCTTACTTAATTATTTTATTATTTATGTAATTTAGTATAAATAAAAGTAATGATCTCAATAAATAATAAAAATTTATTTTCTATATTATACTTTTTTATTTTATATATTACAATGTTTATTATAGTTTTTATGAAAAAATTATCATCAAAGAAATAATGTGTTTTTAATTGATAAGTAACTTAAGTAGATAGTTATCTAAATATGATTTTTTTGTATAATGTGTTAAAGTCAATAAATAATAAGATTATTTTTCTCAATTTTACATAGAATTAAGATTGAAGGCTTTAGTATATCATTTTTTAACAATGAAAGAGATTTTGTGTATGTTTTAAAAATGAAAACATTTATATAAAAATGCAACATAAAAAACTAAAAAAGGCAAATAAGCGGAAGAAGTAAAATTAAAACATTTATATAAAAAAAGCAACATAAAAAACTAAAAAAGGAAAATTAGTAGAATGAAATTTAGAATTGGCTTATCAGCACACTTAAGCCCATATTATTAATAATTACTAATAATATAAATAATAACTGGATAACTGGAAGCACCAAGAGACTAGGATGTGTAATGGTGACTCGAACCTCATCGGTGTAGACGCACCTCCTCGGCACGTCAGTGATCCTTCAAGTGTCTTCTTGCATCGATCGCAGTTGCACCCTCATAGTGCTCATTATGTTGATCTCCAGTACCAGTTAAACGACAGAGGGAAAAAAGGCACAACCAAACCACAACAAAGCAAGGAGAGTGAGAACACTTTACATGAACTCACTTGATGTGGGATATAATGTCTATATAGTACATGCAGGGCAATTTCACACAATTTAACCAAATATACACATACTCGGATCCATCTAAAATTATAAATCCACATCACGATGCATACAACCAACTCCATGATTCAAAATCATGATTTTATGTATAATGCATGATGGCCCGGGAAAAATCAACACCACAGTGCACACATCAACTACAAGATTATGTGGAAGTAATCAGGAGTTAGAGTCTATACTAGTCCCGGTATACTAAGAGCCTTGCTCATATATTTTTTTTACCGATCTTTCTTTTGTGATACTTCTAGACAATCTTCGCTGATCCTGAAACTTTAAGTGTGACAGGTATAGTCAAGTGTTATCCCCTGAACTCGACATTAGGTAGCTAGCTTACGTCCCCAGATATTCAGTCTGGAACTCGACTATCCTTAAGGTCGGCGTCCTTTTCAAGACCCGTTGACATCCTTTGCAAGACCCAGTGCACTAGTCCCAACCAATTTCACACCTATACCGAGGTGTCACTTCCATTTGAGGTCATAAGGTACACAACCTTAGACATCACCAATGTTTAAATAATGCATGTCACACATTCTATGCATTAACAGCACACACATTCCTTACCGGCAAAGTCAATCGAATCCTTTCACGTAACCACTCCCCGTGGTACAACTACATATTCAATGACTTTTCTCTATAAGGAAATCCAAACCCCATCTTGGGTCAGTCCACACTCTCTCTAGGCTTCTCAAGTCTTATGAATAATACTTCACATCTTTGTTTATATAATATACGCCATCTGTGTATGATTAGGGTTAAGTCTTAAAAAAAACCTTCCTTAGGTGTTACCTTATCTTAATTGAGTCCCTCTTTCCTCAATAAAAGCTTATTATGGTTAATACAAGCTTAACAATCCTTATTTATCTAAGTGGGGTTAGATTTGACCCTTAATTGTGTCTTGTTTAAGGTTAATCTTCCTTAATTAGGTTATGATTAAAGCCAATCCTTCCTAATTAAGTCTTAATCTTTGCTTAAGGTCCTAATTAACTCTTAATCATTCCTTAATCTCTTTCTTAATCACGGATTAAGCTTTTAATTGCACTTGATTAAGGTTAATTACAATTAATTAGTCCCTAATTGTCATTAGATCTTAATCATATTATTAATCCTTAATCTTGATTATGTGTAATTAAGACTTAATTATAATTAAACTTGATTAGGGTAATTTTGATTAAAGTTAGGGTTAATCCTCATTAGGGTTGGTTAAGGTTAATCTTAATTACTTGAGTATTAATCCTTGTTAAGTCCAACTCTTATTATTAATCATCATTAGTTTAGGTGATTAAGAGTAATCTTAATTAAGTCTATCCTAGTTGATTAACTTATGTGATTTAACTTAGTGGACTCCTCAACTTAATTTGAGTCTTAATTTCCCATTGGTAGGATTAGGGTTGAAGCCCAACACTAATCCAAGCCCAAATGTTTCTTAATTATTTTATTTTATCACAATGGAGTATCTTATAAGTGTTTGAGGGACATTTGGGCCCAAACTAGTGGCCTAAGGGTTATGTGACCCATGGGGGTCCATTTTGCTCAAGTTACCTTCAAGTAAAGTGGGTTTTAGGTTAACTTTATTACGGTGTGAATATTTTACTCGAATTTACATTACATTTTCTTACTTAAGTTTCACTTTTTACTTTTACTCATTTACCTCATTTTTAACCTTACTTAATGGGCTACTAAAGCCCAATAACACTCCAACACAACCTTCACTAACACTTCAAGGATCAAACACATCCTTCTTCGTGAGTTTCATATGAACATTAACAATAACACACATGAACATTCGAGAACACTTTGAATCTCATGAAAAATCAATAAAATTCCAAAAATTGTAAAACTCAAGTATGATGTCCTACACTAGCCACATGTTCATTTTATCATATTAGATCATCAAATCATACATTTTCTCATGGGAAAGTTCATATATTTAAACATAATACTTACAAGTTTATAAACAAGTGCAAGCAGTTTAGAAAAAGATGGTTAACACCTGACTGATACTATTCTTCAATCTGACAATTAGCAAAGGAACACCTCAATTATATAGTGGTAGCACTTGAAAAACAAATAAATAATCTGTTTAGATCTTTTTTGTTTTTTATCAGCTAATCCTAAAAAATTATTTTCAAAACAAATAAATAATCTATTTAGTTCTTTTTTTTCTTTTTATCACCTTATACTTAAAATAAAACTAAAATCAAGATTAAGAAAATATATTTTTATGAAATCAAGATAAGAATTTGAATGAAATAATTTGTTTAGATTACTTTTATCATTTATCACCTAAAATTTTTTAAAAACAATAATTTGAATGAATGTACGATAAGGGTTTTTTTTTGTTTTTATCACTAATTCTAAAAAGAATTTAAAATTAAATAAAATAATATATTCAGATATGTTTTTATCTTATATCACCTAATTCTTAAAATGAAATTAAAATCAAGATAAAGAAAATGTTTTTTAATTTTTTTTATCTAATCCTAAATTTCAAATTCAAATAAAAAATTTCCTTTTCATTCTTTTCAAATATTTAGTTTTTGTTATCTTAAAATTATAAAACAACAAATTCAAATCAAGCAAAATCTTTTTTAATATTACATTTTGTTATCTAACGATATTTCATCCTTTCTTTCCTATCCTCTTTAATGGCCATATCATATGTTTCCCATTTTGATTTTTTTACTTTTAATAAACTATTATTTCTAATCAAATCTTACTTGTAATTTTGAATATTATTTTATCATCTCTAAATAAGAAAAAAATAATTAATATAAAAAAGGAAATAATGAAAATTTAAAACTTCATATTTTTTTAAAAAAAGATAAATAGTAAAATAGTTATAAAGAACTAATTAATACTACATAATCTATAAAATATTTGGGGGAGCCGAAACAATATTTAATGAAATATATTATATGAAACCTATATAGTTAATAAAAAATTTAAAAATTCTTGAGGGGTCGTGGCTCCTGCTAGACCCCCTTGAATTAGAATATATTTGATATATATGACTTATGTAAAAATATGTATTTAAGTTATAACAAATAGAAAAAAAATAGAGAAGGTGAATTTCCCACGGGCTTCCCCGAACCCGACGGGGACCCGTGGGCAGGGCCGGCCCAATGTTTCTCTAGGCCTAAAGTGAATTTTTTATGAGGCCTTTTTAAATGAAAAAAAATAATTTATTACAATATTATAACTTTATTTAAAATTTATCTTTTGATCCTTTTAAAATGAAAAAGTATTTATTCAATTATTATAAGTAATTTTATTTAACATTTATTTTTCTATTGATAATAAAGTCAATTCATTTAATCTTTCTTGAGACATTGTTATTGGAAATAATGTTTAGAATCAATTATTAATAATTATTATTTATGAGAAGAGAGAAAGTCACGATAAATTAAGGCCTTTTTTCAGAAAAAAAATAATACTTAATTACTCTTAATAATTCAGTATTATTTACTAAATAATTATTAATTATTTTCTTAAAAAATATTGGTAACAAATGTTTTTTGGGGCCTAAAATAAGGATATTTTTTGGGGGCCTAAAGCGGTTGCTTCACCGGCTTGGGGGTTGGGTCGGCCCTGCCCGTGGGGATGAGGTTGGGTTTCATAATTTCATACTCGTTTTATTTAAACCCGAACCCACCCCAACTTTTACAAGGGCGGGGATGGGGAGAGCAAAACCTGCCCCCGACCCGCCCCGTTGCCATGCCTAACTCTACCCTACTAATACCCGGACTTATATAATATATATAATTAATGTAATTTATATACATATGAATAATTTAATATATATATATATGTTTATATTATTATGACAAAAAAATATTAATATATATTACTAATTTAATTAATTTAAATGTTATAATTTTGTATTCCTAAACACTTAAAATAACTAAACTTGAATTAATTTTCATTTCCCCTTCCACGGTTCTTTTTCAAAACACAGGTATGGGGACGGGTACTATATTACCCTACCCAGACCCTACCATTTGTCATCCATATATATATAATAATTAATAATTAATTAATATAATTATTTATTTATATTAATTTTAATAATTACATATTCTGGATTTTAAAGTAATTACTATTTATATATTTACTATTTATTTATAGAATTAATTTTAATATAATATATTGTTACTTTCTTTAACGTAATATATAGATTATATACTAATAAAAATGATCTTTCTTCCTTATTTTCTCAGTGAACTATTACACATATTGCAGCTTTAATTTTAATTTGTTTTATTGGCACTTTTTGCAGCTATTATAAGTTACAAATCTCATCATTTGAAGAAAGAAATCAAGAAATTGATACGCCTCGTATAAATAATATGAACGTAAAATTTAACTTAAGAAGTAACTCAATTCCAAAATTTTACTAAAGTCTAAAATTTACCCCCTTCCTTCGGCTTTTTGACCTGAATAGTATAAAAAAAATTTATTATTTACCTAAAAAATGTAGAAAAGAAATGGGATAGGAAAGGCGCTAAGTGGGTTAGCGTCTTTCGCGCCATATGTAAAAAAAAAAATTTCCCTATGGCGTAAAGTTAAATGGCGTCTTGCCATCCTGTTATTTCTCACCAAACAAGTTTAGCAAAGAATTGGAATCGCTATCGTTATCTTTATCGGCATGAACATCTTCAACCTTTCTACCATCTAAAGAAGCCACAGCCACAGTCTTGTTCACGCAGCCATTAGCATCCTTGGTGGATTTAGTATCCATCAACAACAACACTCTTCTCTCCCAGGTCCTTTCCATGAAACAAATCAAAGAAGAAAACCCAAATTCAGAGAAATATAGGAATTTGGAAGAAACCCATTTGACCCTTTTGCCTCAAAACCACACCCCAACTCCTAAATTCTACCAATAATCAAAACTTTGGAGTAACCAAACCATGAGTTACAACACTGAGAAATAGAGTGAAAATGAAACAAATTAAAGGAAGAGCAGATAATGGAAGAATCTGAGTGTTGAGAAACAAGAAAATGACAGAAACTTGTATGGTTGCAAAGTGAAAACAATCCACAACCAGAATATGAATTGATGTACATACATTATCACACGGTTGGATTTTTGACCTGAATTAACTTTGAGCCAGACTGCAAATTTTCTTTTAACATATGGCGCTATGTGGGTTAGCGCTTTGGAAAGACAAAAACTACCCCAATATTGTAAATAGTTTCTTTTCTACATTTTTTAGGTAAATAATAAATTTTTTATACTATTCAGGTCAAAAAGCCCCCTTCCTTCATTTCATCGTTCCGCCCCCTTCTTCATTTCAACCCCCAAACAGAAACAGTAAACCCTAACTCCCCTAACTCTGTTTCCTTGTCTCACACCAGCAAACGCTCCGCAACGCACTCTGTTTCCTCTTTCCTCCTTCATCATCGAGTTGTGTCTTCGTTGAGGTAAGTGCGATTTTCTGGGTCTTCTGGGGATTTGATTTTGGGTGTGATAGTGGGTCTTCTAAATATAACATTCCTGTTAGAAAGATCGGTGTATTTTTTTTATGCATCTCTGGATATAACATTCTTCCTTTTGGATATAGCATTCTTCGTTCAATTAAATAGGTGTGTTTTTTTATTTTTTAACTTGTTATGTTCTTGGTTGGTGATTTTCCGAACTCGGACCGTGTGGTCTTGCTGAGACTGAGCGCTAAAGAGAGAGTGCCATCCTTGAATCTGTTTTCTCTATTTTTCTTTCCATCCCTTACGGCTGGGATGATTTCCATCGTTACTTCATAGTTTTGGGAAAATTGTAAAACAGAAATGAGTATACTCAGAGCAAAGAGCAAGCCATTGGACTATTTCTTTATTGGAAACAGTTATTATGACAAAGGCATGTTCTATTACTAGATTAGCTAGGAACTTCTGTTTGTGTGTTTCTTTGGGTGTGTGTGTGTGTGTTTCATCCAAGCTTAGTACACGGGTTAATAATGGTTATTGGTTCCAGAGTGTGAACTGAAATGTGTAGAAACACAGGGAAACACTAAAAGGGGGGTTGAATAGTGTTTCTTTGTATTTTGAAAGCTTTTTGAAAACAACAAGTTATAAACAGTTTCAGACAGGTTTATCGAGGCTGTCTGAAGTATTTGAATGGTTCCTGAAAATATATTTTAAAAGGTTTCTTTGCTTTTAAAATATTTAGAATAGCTTTTCAACACCCTTGATATTAATATAAACGAATTGACAAGAGATAGGGGATAGAAAAACTTAGCCAAGGATTTATCCTGGTTCACTCACCACCACTGTGAGCTACCTCCAGTCCCAATGCCAACAAGCACTTGGATTTTCTCTTAATCTTTCACAAAGATTACAAGTATTCTTTTCTATCAAGCCTCTTCAAGCTCTACAACCAAGACAAGCCTCTCTAGGCTCAAACAACACAAGTATTCTTTTCCAGAAAAGCCTTTCCAGGCTCAACAACACAAGTATTCTTTTCCAGACAAGCCTCTCCAGGCTCAATACAATTACAGTTAAAAGGAGTTTAAGCTTTTAAACTACACAAGTTTAAAGCTCAAACCTATTACGATGTACAGCTTAAAAACTGAGGTATACTCAGGATATGAAAAGATAAAGTGTACAAAGAAGTTTATCAAAGTGATTTTCTTGAAGAAAATTTGCAGCGATGATTCTCTTTTTCTATATGCTCTTCTCTGTTCTTGTTGCTTGCACAATGATGGTCTTCATAAGGGGTATTTATACCCAGACTTTAATCCGTTGAAAAACCACCGTTTAGAGATAGCATTAAATGCTATTCAATCCGTTGTGAGACATACTTCTGAGCATCCTGATATTTCTGACACAGTACAAGGTTGCATCTGCCAAAAAGGCTGCTTCAGGAATTGTTGCGTTGCTGCGTTTACAGAGATTTCCTCAGTGGTGTATGAAATTCAAATGCACCAGGAAAGGCCTTTGTGTTTGTTGCCATAAATGTGTTCCAAAACGTACGATCAGCAGAGACTCAGAAAAGTCTTCACGCAAGGTTTCAGCAAGGTTGCCACGTCATTATTAAGGCTTCAGACGGCTTCCGAACTTCAGACGGGTTCTAGTCTTCAGACGGGCTTGGCTCTTCAGACAGCTTCAACGCTTAAGACAGGTTGCCCACTTCAGAAGGCCCGTTTCCCTCAGATGACTTGAAGCACTTCTTAAAGACTTATAAAGCGTATTGTGGCTTGCTGAAATCACAGATAGATAATTAAACACTTAAGAGTATCTGTGAAAATAAATACTGTAAATTTGTTAATCATTAAAACTTGGAAATATTGCTGTCTTAAAACATCATAAGATCTCTTATGATATTTTTGAGACTCAACATTCTCCCCCTTTTTAATGATGACAAATTTATCTTAAAACTGTAAAATCTGAAAGGAGTATGTGAGAATAGAGTAGCTTTTAATAATAACTCCCCCTCAGATAATGAACTCAATAGTTCTTCTTTGCTCCCCCTGAGTCCTGTTAGCACTTCACATTTGAATCAGATTTTTGTTAGTTTTATTATAGTACTCCCCCTTTTGTCATCAATCAAAAGGGAATCATAGAGTAATAATCAGTAATAGAGCAATAAAGCAAACAGGACTATGATCTACAGATAAAGTAAAGTCAAGTATCAGAGCAAGGATTATGATAAAATGATGCAGGGTTTAAACAGACAATCAGCACTTGAAAAAATATGAACATAAGACCATGGCAATAAATTAGTCCTTCTTCTTCAGCAGGGCTTCAGACAGAAAGGAGATCAGTTCTTCCTTGGCCTTGTCTATGGCAGCTTCAATAGAAGATTTCAACTCTTGTTGCCCACTTCTTATCAGCTGTTGTTCATGAAGAATTTCTTGCTGATTCTGAAAAACCTTTTGTGCTTTCTTTTCTGAGACTTCACATCTCCGCTCAGATTCTTCACACCTCTTTTCAAGAGCCTTGACCTTGGATTTCAGCTTCTTGTTCTCTTCAAACAGGTCAGGTTCAGACTCAACTAGGATGAGTTGAAGGTAGGGACAAACAAATCTCAAGACTCCAAAACCAGGCTGTAAGCCATATTCTGAAGGATTGTAGACTGGGCACAAAAAGGTTCCAACATACTTCAGAAGCACCCAAGCTTGGTTTAATGAATCTGCCTGTGGGGAAAGTGATCTCCTAAGAAATGGTACTGAACATTTGTGAAGTGTCCAACACCCATTGCAGATTCAGCATCAGGACCACTACACCCAGAAGAGGACCCAACAGCTTCTCTGATCTTCCAGTAAGATTCCCACATCCAGTTTTCAAACAGGTGATTCAAGCCTCCGCCTTCTGATATGATAAACTCAGGAAGACCTTCCCATTCTGAAACAGTCATGGCTTCAGACAAGGGTGCTGATACAGAATAGACCTTAGGACCCTTCAATTTTTCATCTTGACCTTCTTTGAGGGGATACCTAGGAACAATCCTATCAGGTTTCACCAAGATCTTGGTTGAAGGCCTGATTGAACTGGTTCTAGGAGGCCTGTAGCCTATCATGCCAACTCCTCTAGCCAGGTCTCTTTGGAACAACTCAGCTTCTGTGTTCAGCATTCTTACCATTAGCCATTCTTCATTGTTCAGCTTCCATGAGTCTTCAGAGAATGGATTGATAAGATCCCATGTATGATTAGGAGGGACAACACCCTTCCTTATCTTCTCCAAACCATCAGCATTGTTGGAGTACAAAGCCCTTACATCAGACACAGTCTGCTTAGTGAGGCCCTGATGAAGTGAGACAGCAGGGGCTGTTCTAAAGTGATGCAGCTCTTCAGACAGATGCTGGAATTTTGGCAAAGGACAAGAGCCAAAGGAGGTTCTTGTCAGTCTCTTGCATAAGGCTGCAATCTCAGCTGAAAGGTTGAATTGATGAACAGATGAGGGTGGTGAAGGAGGTAAAGGTGTGTGAGGTGGAGATGATGATGGTGAGGAAGGTGATGAAGGTGAAGATAATGAGCTATCAGATAGCTGTATGTACAAAGGTGAAGGGGGTTTGGATGGTGAAGATGAGGGTTCAAGAACTTGGTTTTCTTGAGGTGCAGGGGGTTCAGACAACAGGTTGTCTGATGGTATGATGGGTGTAGGTGATGAGGGTTCAGATGGTATGAAAGGTTCAGAGGGTAATGTAATTAGCTGTAAGGTGGGTAGAGGTTGGGAGATAGGTGGAGAAGGTTGTTTTTCTGGTGATGAAGGAGGTGAGGGAGTTACATTATCAAATCTCACCTTGATCCTTTTGTAAGGTTTGAGAGCAAGAACTTCTTGAGCTTTAGCAGCTTTTTCTTTTTCTTCTCTTTCCTTGGCTTCCTTATCCTCCCTTTCTCTTTCTTTAGAGGAAAGAGCCCTTCGTCTCTTGAAGTATTGATTTGCCTTTACAAATTTTTGATACCTTCCAACAGTGTCTGCTTCTTCTAGGTGAGAAGCAGTACTTCTGGTAATCCTAACTTCAGACACTGTCTGAAGTAGTTTACCCTTCTTCTTTTTCCTCTGAGGTGCACTTGACCTCTTTCTTTTCTTTGAGGCTTCAGCAATGGCTGCTTGCTTGTCATCCTCAGCATAAGCAAGTTGTGAGGCTATTGCAAGAGCTCTATCAGTTCTCTCTTGCTCTTCTTTCAGTTCTAACTCTTCTTGTTCAATGGCAGTAGCCAAAGCAGCAACCTGAATCAGTTCAGGGTCAGAGGAGCATGCAACAAGAGGTTGAGCAGCAACTGCAACAATATCCACAGCCTGTCCTTCCATTATAGAAGTAGGCTTTGAAGATTGTGCAGGTTCAGACACCTGACCCACAACTTTAGACAACCTTTGAGAAGGTTTCTGAACAGGTTCAGACGCTTGAATCTGCACAGTGGAACTTCTTCTCCGAGCTTTCTCCATCAGCAAACTTTCTTTCATGGTTGGGGAGGGAGGCCTTGGAGTCAGCTTAATCTTCACGCTCTTCAAATTTGATTCACCAAACATAGGAATTGAGTGGTGATCAAAGAGTTGGTGAACTGGAACTTTAAAATGCAACAACACCTTGGTGATGATGGTGTTGTGAGGAAAACCTCCAGCAGAATCTCTCATCCTCTTCTGAAGGTGGTACATGATGATATTTGGAAGATTTATCTTCTGCTTCTTCAGAAGATGAATGAGGCAGAATCTCTCCAGTTCAGACACATGGTTTCTGCTGCCACTTTTAGGGATTACAGAGTTCCCCAAAATAGCATGCAGAACCCTAGCCTTATCTGACATATTCTTAGCATCCAGACTAGCAGGAGAGGGAGTTCCATACAAAAACTCAGTAAAATATTTCTGACCTCCATTTCTTGATTCCCAGCCAGGAGAGAAGACAGCACCTTCAGTCTTGACACCACAGACAATGGCCAAGATGTCTTCATCAATAAAGATAGATGTGCCAAGCACATCAGCCTTGATGGTGGTGTAGATGCCTTGAGGGTTAGGGATTCCTCTGGCTGTGGCCCAGAAATCAAGTATACTCTGCTCATGCCAATGTGAACAATTTTTGTTGAAGTATTCAAGCCACCCAGCTGCTTGAAATTCTGCATGAAGATCCATTCCTAGTGCTTCAAGCTCTTCTAGAAAGACACCCTTGGTCTTCACAATTTTATCTGCTCCAGACTTCTTTGGTGCCATTGTTGAAGGATGGAAAGAACTTGAGAGAGAAAATGCTTTCTTGAAGACGAAGAATATCAAAGGTTCTGAGAGGGTAGTGAGTTGTAACGTACCAAGGACTCATTTCCTTACAGCACTTATAGACTTCTGAGGCAATGATGGCAGAAACTGGCCGCGCAGACATAGGGTAACGTGTAAAGTGGATTTAAACCGTCCCTTTATTGCCACGTCATTTGTTCATTTCAGACAAGTGCAAGATTTCAGACAACTAAATGAAATTTCAGAAACCCTAAAATTTCAGACATGTCACAATTTCAGACATACTGAAATTCCAAATGTTCATTTCAGACAACATACAAAATCAGTTAGAAAATGCATGTATGTTCAAATTATCACGTATGAACTTAAATCTGTCTTCAGTCAGAGGTTTTGTGAATATATCTGCCCATTGAAGCTCTGTTTCAATGAACTTTATATCAAAAACACCTTTCTGAACATAGTCTCTAATGAAATGATGCTTGATTTCTATATGCTTTGCTCTAGAATGTTGAATGGGGTTTTTAGACAGATTAATGGCACTTGTATTGTCACACAAAACAGGTATAACGGATATAGGAATATTAAAATCCTCAAGCTGATACTTTACCCAGAGAAGTTGTGAACAACAACTTGCTGCTGAGATATATTCAGCTTCAGCTGTTGATAATGCAATAGTGCTTTGCCTTTTACTTGACCAGCTGATCATGTTGCCTCCAAAGAAGTGACAACCTCCACTGGTGCTCTTTCTTTCAATTCTGTCTCCAGCAAAGTCAACATCACAGTATCCTATTAACCTGCGTTCTTTGTCTTTCTTATAGCAAAGACCAAGATTAGTAGTACCTTTAAGATATCTAAAAATCCTTTTAACAGCTTTATAATGAGTAATTCTTGGATCTGATTGAAATCTAGCACAAAGACACACACTGAACATAATGTCAGGTCTGCTTGCTGTTAGATACAATAAAGAACCAATCATTCCTCTATACAAAGTCTGATTCACTGGTTCTTCATTCTCATCTTTGCTTAAATATGTTGAAGGATGCATAAGAGTTGACATGGGCTTGCAATCATTTAAATTAAACTTCTTAAGCATTTCTTTTGTATATTTCTCTTGATGAATCCATATACAATTAGAATCTTGCTTAATTTGAAGTCCTAAGAAAAATTTTAATTCACCCATTAGGCTCATTTCAAATTCAGATTGCATTAACTCAGAAAACTCCTTGCAAAGAGAAGAATCAGTGGAACCAAATATAATGTCATCAACATATATCTGGACTAGCATGAGACCTTTGTTAGACTGTTTTCTAAAAAGAGTTGTGTCAACTTTTCCTCTTTCAAAACCATTTTTGATAAGAAAATTGCTCAATCTGTCATACCAAGCTCTTGGGGCTTGTTTTAGACCATAGAGAGCCTTTTTCAATTTGAAAACGTAATCTGGAAAAGTGACATCCTCAAAACCAGGGGGTTGTCTAACAAAGACTTCTTCTTCAATGAAACCATTGAGAAAAGCACTTTTAACGTCCATTTGATATAGCTTGATGCCATTATTTATAACATAAGCCAATAAGATTCTAATTGCTTCTAACCTGGCCACTGGGGCAAAGGTTTCTGTGAAATCAATTCCTTCTTGCTGATTGTACCCTTGAGCCACAAGCCTTGCCTTGTTTTTGACTACTTTGCCTTCTTCATACAGCTTGTTTCTAAACACCCATTTGGTTCCGATAATAGTTTTCCCATGGGGTTTAGGAACAAGGGTCCAGACATCACTCCTAGCAAATTGATTTAGCTCCTCTTGCATGGCTAGGATCCACCCTTCATCATGCAGAGCTTCATCAATGCTCTTTGGCTCAATTTCAGACAGGAGAGCAAGAGAATTCAAATGTCTGAATTTTGATCTTGTCTTAACTCCTTCTGAAGTGCTGCCAATGATTTGCTCTTTAGGGTGATGTGACTTGTATCTCCAATCAGTTCTGTGAATGGGTACAGCATCTGTCTGAGACTCAACATCTATGTGAAGAGGTTCAGTAACAGTAGGCACTTCAGACAACTGCTCATCTTTCAAGTTGCTATTGTCATTTAGCTCCATTCCTGCAAAATCATCCTCTAGATCTGATAGTTCCCTATCAGTCTCTTTCTTGTCATTGAATTTAACATGGATTGATTCTTCTACAACTAGAGTTCTAGAGTTATAAACTCTGTAAGCCTTAGATGTTTCAGAATAACCTATGAAAAATCCTTTGTCAGATTTTGCATCAAACTTTCCAAGATCATCCTTTGTGTTAAGTATAAAACACTCACAGCCAAAGGGATGAAAGTAAGATATGTTGGGTTTTCTTCCTTTCCACAATTCATAAGGAGTTCTTTTAAGAATTGGTCTTACCAATATTCTGTTTTGAAGGTAGCAAGCTGTGTTAATAGCTTCTGCCCAGAAGGATCTTGGTAGATTACATGAGTTGAGCATGGTTCTTCCCATCTCTTGCAGACTTCTGTTCTTTCTCTCAACAACCCCATTTTGTTGAGGTGTTCTAGCCACAGAGAAATTGTGTGAGATCCTATTCTCATCACAGAACATTTCAAAGTTTGTATTTTCAAACTCTCCACCATGATCACTTCTGATGACAGATATACAGAATCCTTTTCCATTCTGTACCTTCTTACAGAATATTGTGAAATTCTTAAAAGTTTCATCCTTGCTTCTAAGGAATATAACCCATGTATATCTAGAATAGTCATCAACAATGACTAAACCATATTTCTTACCACTAATGCTTTCTGTTCTAATAGGACCAAACAAGTCAATATGCAATAGTTCTAGAGGTCTGCTAGTAGAAACAACATCTTTACTCTTAAATGAGTGTCTTGTTTGTTTCCCTTTCAGACAGCTTTCACATAAAATGTCAGATTTGTATGAGAGCTTGGGTAAGCCTTTAACCAGATTGTATTTTGATAATCTTGAGATTAATCTCAAGCTGGCATGCCCAAGTCTTTGATGCCAAATCTGTTTTTCATCTTCATCAGAAATAAAACATTTAACATTTTGACTTGCTAGTTCCTCTAGATCAATTTTGTACACATTGTTGTGCCTTTTAGCAGTAAAAAGGATTTGATCAGAAGAGTCTTTGACTATACAACCTTCCTTAGTAAAAGAGATCACATATCCACTGTCACATAATTGACTTATGCTCAGTAGGTTGTGTTGAAGTCCTTCCACTAGGAGAACATTTTTAATAAGGGATAAAGGTGACATACCTACAATCCCTATTCCTGTGATCTTCCCTTGCTGGTTTCCACCAAAGGTGACCACACCTCCATTTCTTGGTCTAAGGTTTTGGAACAAAGACCTTTCTCCTGTCATGTGTCGCGAGCATCCACTGTCCAGGTACCATTTGTGGTGTCTCTTTTGTCCTGTTAAACACATCTGCAACCGAAATAATCAAGTTTTTAGGTACCCATATACTTTTGGGTCCTCTTTTGTTAGACCTGGGTGTTGGTCTCTTCTTGTGTTTACACTGAATCACATTGTGTCCAGCTTTTCCACGTTGAGAACACCCAGTAACCTTTCCCTTTCCTTTTTCAACATTAAAAATATGAGGTTCAGGCATGTTATAATCCCAAAAGCCTAAGCCACTTTTGTCAATGAAATGTCTTTGATCACCAAGTAATCTGTTTAAATTATCAGTTCCTTTGACAAACTTAGCTAAGTCTTTTGTCAGTTGCTCAACTTGCTTCTGAAGTTTTATATTTTCTTCAGACACATGTTGAGAACTACTGATGTCAGACACAAGGATCTTTTCCTTGAGCATAATATTTTCTATCTCAAGGGCTTCATATTTATTACACATTTATGTGTGAGCCTTGGATAGATTCTTATACTCTTGAAATAGTTCTTTGGAGCTTTCCATCAGATCATCATACATTTCTTGAAGAGTTAAAGGAAATACCTCTTCTTCAGAGCTGTCTGATGATGGCAGACTGGCCATAAGACATAAGTTGGCCTCTTCTGAAGTATCTTCTTCTTCTTCAGAAGTAGATTCATCAAGGTCTTCCCATGTTGCCATTAGTCCCTTCTTCTTTTTGAAGAACTTCTTCTTTTTGAATGTGTTTTTCTTCAACTTAGGACACTCAGCCTTCATGTGACCTGGTTGTTTGCATTCAAAACAAGTAATTTTGTCATTTTGAAAATCTTTACCTGTCTTACCTCCTTTAGAGGTTGAAGGTTGATTCCTTCTGAACTTTCCTCTGTTTTGGAGCATTCTTTTGATCTTCCTACTTAAAAGAGAGAGATCATCATCTTCTAAGCTATCTTCAGAATCCTCATCTGTTTCTGAAGTTTCCTCAACTTGCATAGCCTTCATCTTGCCATGCCTAGACTGACTGGTATTGGAGTTTAGAGCCAGAGATTTCTTCTTGTTGTCATCTTCTTCAAGCTCAAGCTCATGAACCTTGAGAGATCCCATAAGTTCCTCCATTCTAAGAGAGTTTAAGTCTCTTGCCTCTTGAATGGCAGTAACTTTGGGTCTCCAGGTCTTAGGCAAGCTTCTTAGAATCTTTCTGTTATTATCTCCAGATTCATAAGTTCTGCCCAAGGACCTGAGTCCATTTGTAATGGTCTGAAACCTCCCAAACATATGATCAATGGTTTCTGTTTCTTCCATTTTGAACATCTCATATTGGTGTATGAGCATACTAATCTTGGATTGCTTGACAGTTTCAGTCCCTTCATGGGCTGCTGCAAGAGTATCCCAGATTTCCTTGGCAGATGTACAACCGTGCACCTTCTCATATTCTGATTTGTTCAATGAGCATATCAGATAGAGTTTGGCTTTGACATGCATCTGAACTCTAGCCTTCTGCTCCAAGGTCCAGTCAGCCTTAGGCATAGGCACATTGTTTAGCATGGGCACATAGTCTCCATCAGTAACTACATCCCAGACATCAATGTTGTTGCTTTCAATGAACAGCTTCATACGATCTCTCCAGTAGTGATAGTCTACTCCATTGAATGCTGGGGGTCTTGTGATAGATGCACCCTCAGAGATGTATTGCCTGTTGTTGTTTGCAGCTTCCATCTGGATCTTTTAGTCCTCAACACTTGTTAGGTGCTCAACCCTGAGTTAAGCTCTGGTACCAACTGTAGAAACACAGGGAAACACTAAAAGGGGGGGTTGAATAGTGTTTCTTTGTATTTTGAAAGCTTTTTGAAAACAACAAGTTATAAACAGTTTCAGACAGGTTTATCGAGGCTGTCTGAAGTATTTGAATGGTTCCTGAAAATATATTTTAAAAGGTTTCTTTTCTTTTAAAATATTTAGAATAGCTTTTCAACACCCTTGATATTAATATAAACGAATTGACAAGAGATAGGGGATAGAAAAACTTAGCCAAGGATTTATCCTGGTTCACTCACCACCACTGTGAGCTACCTCCAGTCCCAATGCCAACAAGCACTTGGATTTTCTCTTAATCTTTCACAAAGATTACAAGTATTCTTTTCTATCAAGCCTCTTCAGGCTCTACAACCAAGACAAGCCTCTCTAGGCTCAAACAACACAAGTATTCTTTTCCAGAAAAGCCTCTCCAGGCTCAACAACACAAGTATTCTTTTCCAGACAAGCCTCTCCTGGCTCAACACAATTACAATTAAAAGGAGTTTAAGCTTTTAAACTACACAAGTTTAAAGCTCAAACCTATTACGATGTACAGCTTAAAAACTGAGGTATACTCAGGATATGAAAAGATAAAGTGTACAAAGAAGTTTATCAGAGTGATTTTCTTGAAGAAAATTTGCAGCGATGATTCTCTTTTTCTATATGCTCTTCTCTGTTCTTGTTGCTTGCACAATGATGGTCTTCATAAGGGGTATTTATACCCAGACTTTAATCCGTTGAAAAACCACCGTTTAGAGATAGCATTAAATGCTATTCAATCCGTTGTGAGACATACTTCTGAGCATCCTGATATTTCTGACATAGTACAAGGTTGCATCTGCCAAAAAGGCTGCTTTAGGAATTGCTGCATTGCTGCATTGCTGCGTTTACAGAGATTTCCTCAGTGGTGTATGAAATTCAAATGCACCAGGAAAGGCCTCTGTGTTTGTTGCCATAAATGTGTTCCAAAACGTACGAGCAGCAGAGACTCGGAAAAGTCTTCACGCAAGGTTTCAGCAAGGTTGCCACGTCATTATTAAGGCTTCAGACGGCTTCCGAACTTCAGACGGGTTCCAGTCTTCAGACGGGCTTGGCTCTTCAGACAGCTTCAACGCTTAAGACAGGTTGACCACTTCAGAAGGCCTGTTTCCCTCAGATGACTTAAAGCACTTCTTAAAGACTTATAAAGCGTATTGTGGCTTGCTGAAATCACAGATAGATAATTAAACACTTAAGAGTATCTGTGAAAATAAATACTGTAAATTTGTTAATCATTAAAACTTGGAAATATTGCTGTCTTAAAACATTATAAGATCTCTTATGATATT
Organism: Sesbania bispinosa; assembly: GCA_026901365.1. Lineage (NCBI taxonomy): Eukaryota > Viridiplantae > Streptophyta > Magnoliopsida > Fabales > Fabaceae > Sesbania > Sesbania bispinosa. The sequence goes on along the minus strand of QLOH01001131.1, from coordinate 5,821 downwards.
TTTGAGACTCAACAAAATGTTCCTCCATGCATGTGTTAGTCACATTGCTGCAGAACTTGGAAACCCCTCACAGAATATGATGGTTCCTTTTGATATGCTTAGGTTTGTTCTTTTCATTTGTAGTTAGTAAAATATGAAAGCACTATAGTATTTGAAAGCAAAATTACATATCTGATGTAAGACCAAGCTCTGCAACAAAATGACTTGTACTGAATGAGAGTCAGTGGTGTTTGGAATAGGATGACTCAATACTTATTGCACATACAATTTTCCAACGTTTTGAACTTGTTATTTGAATTAATTTTATTCAATGATTTATCAAAATCTGGCAGATTCATCCTACATTTTTATGACTCTGTGACTTGCATTCCTTTCTACATGATTTGAATTGTTATAGAGTAAACAAAATTATATTATTAGAATCTAACTATGTCATTGTTATTTACTTATAATAATACACACCCTCTTCACAATAATTTATGTACACTATTTTTGTGCAATCTATAGTGTAAGATTTGAAGTTCTATTTTGTGTAGGGTCTTAATTGGTTGAAGGAAAGTACTTGAGATTTGTTCACATAAATGAAAAGGAAAATGAAGTGGGATAGATATTGACTGAACTATGTGCTGTAAGATGTGTTTTGCTTAGTTTGTATAGATTTGTTTGATAAGGACTGAGAGTTCCAAAGATAGAATTGGGAAGAGTTCACGGGTGGTAACGTGTTCAAGGAGTTAAAATTAGATAGTGGAGCCTCTTTCCCCTTACTTTCCAGCTTTCCTAATGTTTTGAGAGTGATGTCTATTCTGGTTTGGTGAAGCATTTAGGTATTTACCTTTTTCCTTATACATTCTGATGATATTACTAACATTATAATATTTGGTATTTGAAGAATGTGACCAAATTGAATGATGTAATCTCTCTGATTTAAAGTTCTTTCCATTTTACATTTTAATTGTGCAAGCACTCTTTTGTTAATTATTCTTGACAGCTTTTGTGTTCTTTTTATTCTTCATTAATCATTTTCCCTTTTTATTAATTATTTTACCTTTCCTGACTTCCTATTAATGGTTGATGAAATATCTAACTTGTATTGATTATTAAATAATACTTTTACCTTTGTTACCCCACTGGCTTAAACAAATACATGTCATGTTATATGTATATTAAGCATGTATGCTTGTGGCTTATTGGTGATTGCCCATACAGAATTGCTTTTTTGCTTATCTGTGAAAGAATTGCTTGATATGTATATTAAGTAGTACCATTCAATAAAACCAGTTTTTTAGGCCTAAAAAATAGAATTGTTTGATATGTCCCATTAGACTGGTTTAAAATCGGTTTTTTTTCATAAAACTGGAAAAAACTATTTTTTTAATTAAACTGGTTTAAAACAGTTTGTTTCCATAAAACTGGTTTAAATCCGGTTGTGAAAACTGGTTTTTATTCACAAACCGGTTTAAAATTGGTTTTTATTCATAAAACGGTTTAAAAACCGGTTCAAAACCGATTCAGTTAAAACCCAAATTGGTTTGGGAAGCCAAACTGGTTTAACATTAAAAAATTGACCCATATAACTGGTTTATATTTGGAAGTGGTTTGGGTTTTAAAAAAAATGCCCCATGCACACCCCTACTTGCTATATTGAATAGGGACCACAATTTTTTATTGTCTCATATTCAACTTCTTAATTAATTAATTTTCTTCGTATCTGAGCTATAAATTGAATGCCTGTAGTTCCTCAAGTATGAAACAAGGATGCTTTGGGCCTATTTCTATTTCTCTTTTTAAAAACATTTCCCCTTGGCTTGCCAATTTCCTTCTCTTTTTTTACTATTGGGATCATAAATAGGTCTTGTGGAGAAACTTTTCCCTATTTATCTTCCTTCTAAGTTTGTATAATATGATGAGATGCAATGTTATTTAGATTTTGTTATATGTATGTATCTAGCCATGTTATTTTGCTTTGTTATATGTATGTATCTAGCCATGTTATATATGTGTGTGTGTGTATGTATCTAGCTATGTTATATATGTTCATTTATCTTTGTTATATTACGTTGCTATATATATGTATTGAAGTATATAATTTGGATATTTATGGATTTTAATATTTATTCTTTATTAATTTAGTATTTAATATTTATAAATATTACTTATTTGTAATTATAGTTTTTTTGTGATTTCTGATAAAAAAAATGCTATATATAATAACATCTTTTATAATCCCTCTCTAATTGAGACGGAAGAAATCCCTCTCTAATTGCGACGGAAAAAATCCCTCCCTATTAGAGACGGATTAAAATTTCGTCACAACTAGCGACGGAATTTGACCTTCCCCCCTCATGTTCTTTTGTGACAGATTTTCAAACTTTAGAGAGGGAAAAATTCCCTCCCTACTTGCGACGGATTTTAGATTCGTCACAAAATTCGTCGCTAAACATTTAGCGAGGGAATTTTGACTGTTTAGAGAGAGATTTTTTCCCTCTCTAATGGTCAGTTTTTTAGTAGTGATCAGAGTCTGAACAATTGGGGCGTGGTAGAAGATAAATTTCGAAAGAGATTCTTTCCACTATCCCGATATATTCAAGCCAAGTCAGACATCTCCACATTCAGGCAAGGAGCAGATGAACCATTATGTGATGCCTAGGAGAGATTCAAGTCTTTTCTGCGAAAGTGCCCAAACCATGGTTTTGACGACATTGCCCAATTAAACATATTCTGCAATGGACTCAAATCCGATTCAAAGTCATTCATAGATGCTGCAGCAGGAGGGACAATTTTGGCAGTGGATGCAGAGTGTGCTATCACCATCATTGATAATTTTGTACAGAATGATCAACAAGCTCAATATGGGAGACAACCAGCTCAAGTTCAGAAGAAACGAGTGCTAAAATTAAACAGCAATGATGCACTTCTAGCAGAAAACAAGCTTAACAAGCGACAGCTAGAAGCAAGCACCAAGCAATTGGAAGCACTTCCTCAACAACTGAAAGCAGTACAGTCTCAACCTAGCCAAGCCCAACCGTTGATCTACGATTTTTGCGGGGGCGACTATCCCAATGGTCAGTGCTCCTCTCAGGACATTCAAGCAGAACAGGTCAGCTACATAGGAAATCAAGGAAGGCAAGGTAATTTCTCCAACAACAATCAGTATTCACAAGGATGGAGAAATAACCAAAACAAAAACTCTGGCTGGAGACAAGAAGGAGGAAACAGACATATGCCATATCAGCAGCAGCAAAGTTATCCTTCAACAAATGACAGACTCTCAAAACTTGAAGAAAAGATTGATGCTTTTATGCAGAGCTTTAATGGTTTCAAGAAGAATACAGAAGCATCAATCAAATCCTTGGAAAATCAAGTTGGACAGTTGGCAAATGAGATGGCAGAACATAAAAAGGGCCACTTTACAGCAAACACTCAAACCAATCCAAAGGAGCATTGCAATGTAGTGACTACTGATGGTAACACAACATAGGAGAGTGATTTAGAAGATAATATCATATTTGAAGAAAAGCTGCTCACAGAGGAGATTGTTCAAAAGAGTGTTCAAGAAGAAGAGAAGCCCGAAACAGTTCTAGAAGATGACGAAAAGACAAAAAAGGTCTTTAGCACAGGTAAGTCACTTGACCCAGGTAAGTTTACTATACCGGTTTCTATTGGTAATCAACCTGTTACCAAAGCTTTATTAGATCTTGGGGCAAGCATCAATTTGATGCCACTATCATTCTTTAACAAACTGGGAATTTTGAAGGTCAAGCCTGCCAAGGTGAAGTTACAGCTTGCAAATAAAACCACTCAACATCCATATGGGATAATTGAATATTTGCCAATAAGGGTGGATAAGTTTGTGTATGCTGCAGATTTCTTCATTGCTGAGATGGAAGAGGATCGGAGGATACTGATGTCCCCTTGATTCTAGGAAAACCATTCATGAAAGCTACCAAGGTAATAGTGGATGTTGATCGGGGAAAATACCAAATCAGCTCTAAAGATGAAAGCATAGTTTTCCACTTAGATAGGGGAATTCCCCAATTAGTTGAATCCCCAGAAAAGCTAAAGATAGATCCTACTGGATGGATCTGCATAAATCATTTTGAACCAAAGCTGCAAAAGGTAAGAAAGAAAGAAGCATTGAATCAAAAAGTACCTGAGCACAAAAAGAAGAAGGTTCCTAACATTCTGAGGGAACCAACAAGAAGAAAGAAGTAACAAAAGAGTCCATCATGGAGTTCAAGTTCAAAAAGAGAAAAAGATCAACAACCGATGAAGAAGAAGATCATAAAGACAATGAGGAAAGTGATGACAACACACGAAGTTGGCTTGGATGATGGGCAATAAGAGGAAGGACAAGAGTTGAGTCAACCATCATCCTCCAATTGAGGCCACCATGGGTGGAACAGGCGTCGAGCTAGAAGACGTTGAACAAGCGCTTCCTGGGAGGCAACCAAATGTTTTTGTGTTTTTTATTTGTTTTTAGCTTTTTTTTTGTTTTTGTTTTGATTTTAGTGTCTTAGATAGAGTCAATGCCTGTGTAGTGTGGAAAATTGTTAGGAAAATAATCAATTAAAATAAGGAAAGGGATTAGAAACACTGAGAATTAGGAAGCAGCAGAAAATAGAACTGAAAATTCAATTCTGTGTTCTGCGCGTCACTTGCGCTTAGCGCAAGAGAAGAGCAGAATTACCATTTTGATTCTGTTTTTCACGCTTCACCTACGCTGAGCGTAGGTAAAGCATAGCGCTTCGCTTTAGATTCCTCTGAAACACGCGCTCCATCCTCGCTGAGCGCATATGGAGCGCGTGTTCCTGCTTCAGTTTAAATTTGAAATTTTGAAGCGAGGGAAGGTCATTTTCACCTTCCCCTCACTTCCTAAAGTGCTAGCTTTTCTCTAAGATTCTTACCTTTTCCTTACCTTTTCACTTTCAAAACCTCTTCCTTTCAGCCTTTTGCACTATTCTAGGTACGTTTTTACATTTTTAATTAGTTTTTCACCGATTAAAATTTTTAGTTCTCTATTTTATTGAGCAATACCTTAGGATAGAAGAATTAGGCTCTTAGGACCCCATAAGTTAGGATTATTTGTCAATAGAGTCTTAGTTTAGTATGTTGATTATGATTGTATGCATGTGGTGTGTTTTGGTATGTTTGGTGGTAGTTTTTAAAAAGTGCTCAGTAAATTTCTGCAAATTGTTCTAAATGGTAATATGGATGTTTAATTTGGCTTAAAATTTTTGCATGACCATTACATGAATAATTGTGCATTATTGCATGTTTGAAAAACATGATAATTGAGGAAAATATATTTTTACTCTTTTAATGCTCTGTTTAGCAATTAATTAGGACTTGCTATAATTGATCAGTTTAGCATGCTCTTAATAAATTAATAAATTGGCATTGGGTAAGTTAATAATCAAGATTTCTATGAACAAGTGCTTGCTAAATGATTGCTATGATTTTTGAATTAAATTGGCCATTTATTTCATTAATCATGAGTTGATATTTTATTTGCATAAAAATAATCTTGGTTTGGTTTTATTTTGCAGATGGCTCGCACTAAGATCATTGGGGTTGGTTCCTCCTCCAGGAGAGGTAAGGATGCCAATAGGCCCAGAGAGGATGCTGAGTTCGACCCATCTAGATTTAAGAACGCCAAGGCATTTGAGGCTTACAGTTCACTGCTGAACTGTAACTTTATCCTTGAGAGACCAGTAGCCTTGCAGCCTGGTGAGTTTGATATATTCATGGATGAGATCATCAGGAGAGGATGGAGGCGCATTGCTGAGCCAGCCAGGTTCTTTGATCCCGAGATAGTCAGAGA